>SJXO01003155.1:0-29049 GCA_006408615.1 Connochaetes taurinus
TCGTTTTCTGAATGTTGAGTGTTAAGCCAACTTTTTCACTCTCGTCTTTGACTTTCATCAAGAGGCTTTTTAGTTCCTCTTCACTTTCTGCCATCTTAGGCCATGAAATAAAATGTGTATGTTGAGAAAAGCTGATTAGCCAGGGGTAAAAAGTCAGAACTTCCAGTGCCTTGGAGCTGCCATTTCAAACCTGGATTCCTTATCGTGGTCTGCCACATGAAAGAGAAATAAGGTTCTGTCTTGATCATTTATCATTATTTTGCACTTCTCTAACAGTTAAACTGGTTTCTTTACCCTTGAAATAAATACTTTTAGGTGCTTCCTCCGTTGAATTTTCTGGAACAAAGCCTCCAGGCAGTGCTCCCTAGCTTTGCTTGTCATGCCAGCTTTTTTCTATTGCCAGATGACTCTCTTACTGTGCCACTTAACAGGAATTAACTTGTTTTCAGGCCTTGATCCAGGTGGGTAAGCAGGGAAGAGTTGGCTATAATGCCAGCATCCTGGGAGATTGCTGTAAAACGTAGTGCATCATCCCCTTGCTCGTGTACAGTACTGAGACGTGGCCATTAGTATCCCTTCACTTTGTTCCCTCAGACTTGCCGACCCCAGGCCCTAGCGTCTCCACTTGAATCAGCTGGCTCTTAGGGCTCTCTGGCAGACATGCATCCAAGTTATAGATGGTGAACAAGTGTTGCCATGATTCTACTCCATTTTTTGCCCTTTACAATTTTGGTGAGATCTTCCTGAAGGAGGAGTGTCCTTGATTTCATTAAACCATTATTTGTGGCATCAAAGAGTAACTCATTTTCAAAGGAAAAGTCAGATTCATCTTAAACCATGCATATATCAGTCATTGATTTTTGGTTTTCTTTGGCTAATGGGAGAAAGGACAGAGATAAAGTTTGAAGTTCTTTTCTAAGCAAAGGAATGTAGGCAGCATTTGTCTATCTGTAGTAGTTAAATATGTCAGCTTGAGTACTGTTACCTGCATGTATCTGTGTGTGTCCACTCAGTCATGTCTCTGTGACCCTTATGGACTATAGCCCGCCAGGCTCCTCTGTCCATGGGATTCTGCAGTGGGTTGCCATTTCCTCCTCCAGCAGATCTTCCCGACCCAGGGATCGAACCAGTATCTCCTGGGTCTCCAATGCCAGCTAATTAATCCTTTTTGGTATTATTAATTACATTTAAAGAGAGATGACATTAAACTTTAGAAGTCTAGATGTCCCTTACAGACAGCCTTGAAAGGACCACTGAGTGTTGGCATGCAGAATAGAAGGGTTATAAATAGAGGAGCGTTCATTTAGAAAAGGAACTAGGTTTTTATTCTTGTGAATATTTTTCAGCCTTCGGTTTCTTCTAAATGGCTTTCTGCTCAGAACTCTGTATTAACAGCCCCCTTGCCCCTCACCTGTTTGATGTTTTCTTTATTAGTAAGTACTAAGGAGGAGGGTTTGCATTTTCAAGGCTTAAGACAGTATTCCATTTGCTGAGACTGAATCAAACTTTAAGACCTAAAGAAAAAGAAGGACTTAATACAAACATATCAAACCATAGATATTTTTAGAAATGGATCTGAGGCCTATATTTCTGGCCTTATACCATAAAGCCTCTTGCACATCCATACTGTGAATATGCTGTGATCAGTTACACAGGCATCTGAAATGACCAAGTGTATTTTCAGTGTCTCATTTCAAAAGTCTAGATTCAAGATCAGTACATCAGGGCTGACAAATGTGCAGAAGATATTTATAGAATATTTCTAAATATATGCCCATATCCCCAACTCTCTATTTATGCCCTTCAGATTACTCAACCTGTTCCTGAATTCCTTATACATTTAGTTGTATCATATACATACCTGAAAGGGCCAGGCCATTCTTTAGTTATGCTGGTACTTATGGGTTTTAGGAAACATCAGCCAGGTTAATTGTTATTTAAAATTTCAGTTTCATTTCCTTCACCTTCCCCAAACACCAAGCTTACCAAAAGTATAGCAGATTGTTTGTCGATTTTATTAGTACTATGTTTACAGCATTAGTGTTTATTAGCACCATGAAATCTAGATTCTGGTTTTGTTTTTTACATTTATCTTTACTTATTTACCCATTCGGCTGTGCTGGGTCTTTTCTGCAGCACGCCCACTCTCAGCTGTGGCATGTGGGATCTAGCTACCAGGTCAGGGGTCATCTCCACACCCCTTGCTCTGGAAGCATGAAGTCTTAACCACTGGACCACTGGGGAAGTCCAAGCATACTGTTTCAGCTAGTCAAACTACTCTTAAAAAATCTCCGCTGACTTCCTGAACATTGTCTCTAGTGATATTTCCATTCACCCGTAGTCTTCATCTCTGCAAGACGCACATTGTGGATCATGGCTTTCCTCTTCAGTCTATTCTCCTTTGGCATCTCAGTCTCATATTGTTTGTTAGCAAGGAACAGGCACATGTCCAGCTTAAGCAAGAGAAAAATGCAGCGAAAGAATGCCAGGCTCTTTTGTGGAACACGAGAGTGGAAGCTATAGCCAGGCCTCATTCATTCATTTGCTAATTAGTATGTGTCTCCAAGAGACACTGGAGATAAAATGGTCAACAGATACAGTCTCTGTCTACACTAGGCTATAAACTCAGGCTGTATATGAGCAAATAATCCACCTCTGTCCATGGGGATTCTCCAGGCAAGAATACTGGAGTGGGTTGCCATGCCCTCCTCCAGGGGATCTTCCCGACCCGAAGATGGAACTCAGGTCTCCCGCGTTGTGGGCGGATTCTTTACCAGCTGAGCCACCAGGGCAGCCCAGGAATCCTGGAGTGGGTGGCCTCTCCCTTCTCAGGGAACTTCCCGACCCAGGAATCGAACCGGGGTCTCCTGCACTGCAGGCGGATTCGTTACCAGCTGAGCCACCGGGGAAGCCCCTCAGTTGGCCTAGCAAGAGTCAAACATCTACTGTGACTCTGTGAGCGAAGGCCAGGGCCTGGGGGGTGGAGCCACAGTGCTGACACAGAAGCTGGACCCCCTGGCTGAGCAGGGGCTGTGAGCAGCGAACGGTCCTCACAGAGTTTGCACCCCAAGTTGTGTTCTTGTTTGAATTCCACTGTGCTATTTCCCTGAATCTCCTATCATGTTTACCATTCTTTCCCTCTTGCCTCCCATCCGTGGGATTTGTCCAAAGATCTCCCTTGATTCTTTTTTTTTTCCCCCAGTACTGTTCCTCTTGAAATGTCATGGCTTTGAATACATAGGTGAATCCAAAGTCTTTATTTCCAGATCTTATCCACTTCCTTGGAGAAGGAAATGGCACCCCACTCCAGTACTCTTGCCTGGAAAATCCCGTGGATGGAGGAACCTGGTAGGCTGAAGTCCATGGGGTCACTAAGAGTCAGACACGACTGAGTGACTTCACTTTCCACTTTCATGCATTGGAGAAGGAAATGGCAACCCACTCCAGTGTTCTTGCCTGGAGAATCCCAGGGACGGGGGAGCCTGGTGGGCTGCCGTCTATGACGTCGCACAGGGTCAGACACGACTGAAATGACTCAGCAGCAGCAGCGTCCACTTCTGAAAGCCTCACAAGTTCATTTGTATTAATAGGCCTCTCCACTCAGTGTCCCATGGGAGAGAGGATATATGTCCAGAATGGCACAGGTTATTTGCCCAAATGTTTCCATCTAATTGTCTTGATGCCCTCTCTCTACTACTAATCATGTTGATTCAGAGCCTTAAGATTATCTCTGTGTCCACCCTCAAAATTTCTTTTCTCACGGCTAATTAGTCATTGAGCCCTTTTGATTTAGCTTCCAACTCATTTCTCACATTCGCTTATTTTTTCCTCATTACTGTTTTCCAGGCTGCAGTTCAGATCTTTATGACTTCTTATGTAAATTGTTGAAATAATTGCCCAACTGTTTACCAGTAGCCACTCCTCACTCCAGACCATACAAGGTTCGACTTATAGTTTAGTCATCCTAAAGCATTGCTGTAATCTTGTCACTCTTCTGCTGAATAATTCTCTTGTTTATCAGATAAGACGCAGAAGTTTCTGTAAAATATAGGATTGGTACCCACTGCAACTAAGAGAATCTGAAATAACAATGACAGAGGTTTACTTGTGTGAATGTTGTCAGCTAGAGCGGGTATGGTGATCTAGAATTTAGATGCCTTTTAGCCAGCTGGTCTGATGCAAATGACTCAGGGGCCTTCATGTGCTCTCATGGCCGCTGAGACTCCGCTGATCGGAGTTGTGCTTCATGCGGCCAGAGTAGAGGAAAGGGAGAGGACGGGCTTGTGTACATTTTCAAGAGGCTTCCCAGAGCTGATTTTCACTGGCTGAAACCTAGACTTATGTGTATGTCAAACTGCATGAAGGGGAACAGACACTGATGCAGGCAGGGTTGCCTACCGCAGAGCCCCATGCAGTGCCGTTTGTATCTGCTCCGACCTGACCTTCCCATCCTCATCACCCATCTTGACTTTAAGCACTCTGCCTCTCTATGCTGGTTCAAGTCGTTCTTTTCTGTTTGTGATTGTGTTAGGGTAAATTTGAAGTAACTATAAAAAAAAGTCTCTAATTTCAGAGGCTCAAGTCTGATAGAAGTGTTTTTATCTGACATGTGAACCAGTGGGTCTAGGCTGACTGGATAACTCTGCTTTTAGGGTCAACGAGAAACTCAGGACCCTCATTATCTCATGATTGTATTCATCTTCCTAATCAAAGCCAGTCAGAACCATTTTTGTCTTCTAGTCCATTGGAAGGGGGAAAATGGTTTATTCTAGGGAAAGTGGCCTGTCTTCAAGTTAGAGGTGGCCTGAAATCCGCATATGTTGTATCTGCTCACCACCGACTGGTTTGGTCCTGTGGCCATACCCAGCTGCCAGAAAGGCTGGGAATATAGGTGCTAGCTGGATGGTCATCTGACCAGGAGGAAGCGTAGACAAGATTTTGAAAAGACAAATTCCATTCTGTCACGTTCCGGTACCTGTTTGCACATCAAGATAACTCAAGTGCCATTTCTGTAAAGAAGCTCATTCTGAACATTCAACCAAAAACCATGATTCTTATAACTAATAGTTATCCAGAGCTGAATCTGTGCCAGAAACGAGACAATGTGCTCCACTTTAACACTTTTCAAATTTCTACCAGTCTTGTCCTCATTTCCACAGATGGGAAACTATAGCTCACACAGATTAAATGATTAAGCAAAGATTATGTCTGCAAGGGCTACTGGAATCATGATCTGTGCTTCTGAGCATCTCCTGAGTGGAGTCCTGGGCGGAGTGAGTCCTGGGCGGGGTCCTGGGCGGGGTCCTGGGCAGAGTCCTGGGCGGGGTCCTGGGCAGAGTCCTGGGCGTCTCCTTTATGTTGCATCTTTGTGATTTGTCTCGGTTCCTTCCTGGATTGTGAGCTCTTGAGGCCAGGCCTGATTGTTCTCTTAGCCCTCATTGTGTCTAGCAAAATATCTTGTATGCGAGAGGCTTTCATTAAATGTTTACTAAACAAATGAATTCACAGACAATGTAAATGAAGAATCGCTTGGATTGGATACCCATGCAGTCTGAAGACTTCAGCATGCTTCTTTTATGTCAAAATTGGCATGATGACCTTACTCATGGCCTGTTCCACAGGACTGCACTTACACACTTACACTCAATTACATCTGTCTTTGTGAAACTCTTTGAAGAAATTGGAATGTATGAAACTAAGATGTATTTTCCTTTAAAATGCCCCATTTACTTTATCAAGTTTTCTTTTGCATAGTCTGAAGACTTCAGCATGCTTCTTTTATGTCAAAATTGGCATGATGACCTTACTCATGGCCTGTTCCACAGGACTGCGCTTACATACTTACACTCAATTACATCTGTCTTTGTGAAACTCTTTGATGTTTTGAAGAAATTGGAATGTATGAAACTAAGATGTATTTTCCTTTAAAATGCCCCATTTACTTTATCAAGTTTTCTTTTGCTTCTTATCATGGGTTGTGCTTATCATTAAATAAGCATTCATTTGTATGACAACCTCTATTTGTAATGGGAAAAGAAATAGTTAAAATAGTTGTATTTATTTCCCATTAAATATTTATTGACATGAGCTATTGGAGACCAATTAAAGTACTCAGTATCTGTATAGAAAGCTGGGAAGCATTAGCTTTCCATATTTTTAATGATTCATTATAGGCCACAGCCATATTGAAAAATAATTGATAAAACTAAAATTATTTAAAAGTATAATCTAAGCATAGAAATTAAATTGGATATTTTCTTCCTGAGGCTTTACTCTGCTTTACAAATAAAATTACAAAAATGCATTTTCCTTAAAGCCTATAGAAAAGGTGAGATAAATATCTAATTTCAAAAAATAGATTTTTAACTTGTATTTGAAACACTTGGATACTGTCTATGTGTGTGTCTGTGGTTCTGTGGTTGTCGGTAGGGAAATCTGCTTAAATGAGATGGTTTAATTTGAGTTTCCCTATTTTACGATGTTAACTGTGGTTTCACGTGGTTATGGATTTCTTCTCTTGTCAGTTATCTGTTTAAAACTTCTTTTTCTATTGTTTGAGAGTTCCTTTTGTATTCTGGTTATATTATGGATATGAGCCCTTTGTCAGTTACATGTCTTGAAAATATGTTCTACCATTTGAAGTTTTGCCTTTTAATTCTCTTATGATGTCTATATAGATATGCTTACAAATAGAAGTGGTAATCAAATATTTAACTATTGAAAATAGTGTGGAGATTGATAACTCAGAATAGTGTGCAGCTACCAAATACCAAGCTTATGTACAAGAATTTACAAGAATTTATGTACAAGAAATTACAGTATCAGTTAGCATGGAAGGAATGGGAATTTGTCAAAGAAATTGTTATTTGTTGTGTACATCCATACTACTGCATATTAAGATCAGATGAAATTGAGTAATGTCTGAAAAATTTAATGAAGAAAACATGCTGCAGTGTTAATTACATGGTTCTATTTGTTAAAAAGAGTTCACATAGCTTGATTTGTTTGTAAGCATTGATCTTGGCTGTATCTGATGGATAGAGTTGGAGACAGTAGTGTTGGGAGGCCCCCCTGAATGTTCAGTTTGTTATAAACAACACTGTTGCATTAACACTTTAAAAAAATCTAATTTCTAATGAAATTTAGAAAAATTTCAATGGATAAAGGGACTATCTTATTTTTATTCCCATGCCCCTCTGTACAAAGGGGAAGATTAAAGCTATTTTGGACTCTTCATGCAGAGTAGGTCCATGGTGATCAAAGACATGTCATCCCAGACGACTGTTGAGTTTTCAGCCAACATTTCCCATATCTATCAAAGCACGTATTTCCAACAGCAAGAGAACAGAAAGTCAAGAATGAAATTGTTCATTCCAAATGCCCAATTCTAGTAGACTTTGTGAGTTCTGACGTCTCAACTCTTCCACTGTTTTACCATGTGCTTGAGGGCAGGGTTGTTTGTTGGTTTCATCGTGAACCCTGGTTCCAAGGTTAGTGCTTGAAACACAGAGTTAGTAAATGCTTACTGACTGACTGAGTAAATGCGTATTTTAGGGTGGTAGTTAGAGTGTGTCATTTCTTTCATTGCCCCTCATCGGGTTATCTATTTGGTTCTAGTTTACGGAGCACCATGCTTTTATCTCTGCTTATCCTGTGATTGTGCAACACTGTGACTACTTTCACATGCATCTGTCTTCCCAATAGGACTGTGAGTCACTTGGGCAAAAATCTGATTTTTATTCATGTTTTTTTTTCTGTATCCCACAGAGCAATTAATTCAGAAAATTATAAATACAGTAAGTTGTTGAGAAATGTGTTTTATTCTCTCAGATCAGTGCGTTTAATAGTATGACTCCAACAATTATTTTATCACACAAGCAACTCATTGATTCTACTATCAATTTTCTATTCCTCTGATATCACTTTGATCCCATGCTGTTTTAAACTCTGTGATACATCATTATAATCACTTTATTCATTCTCTTGCATACAGCCTCAACTTTCCTCACTTCTCTTTAAAATACTTGTCTACTCTCTCTACACTTTACCCATGGGATGCTTCCCATTCAAAAGACTTTAAATACCTTATGTGTGCTAATGACTCAAAATTTATATATTTAGCCTGAACCTTTCCCCCAAGTTCAGACTCCTATGTCCAACTGCTTGCTCTGCATCTTCCTTTGGACAGCCATGGTAAACTCAAAACACGTCCAGTGCTGAACTTATTCTCTGCCCTCACCCCAAATCTGTTCCTCCAGCAACCTTTCCCATCTTGGCAAATAGCAGCTCCGTCCTTTCAGTTATTCAGTTCAGTCATGACTTTTTATTGTTCCTCTTATGCCTATCTCTGATTCATTGGGCAGTCTTGTTGGAGTTAATGTCAAAATATACCCATTATCTGGACTCTTCCCTTTAATTATTTTCTCTAATTCTGATCCAAGCCAAATTACCTTTCACCTAAGTTTGTGTGTGCTCTTACCCTTGCTACTCGCCCAGACTCCAAGCTCTCAGCACAGCGTCAGGACGACCCGATTAAGACGTGAGCTGGATTATGCCATTCCTCTTAGCTTCCTGTCTCATCCAGAGTTGACTTGGCTCATTGCTGCCTCTCTGACCTTGCTACACGCATCTTTCCTCTCCTGCCAACTTTTCTTCAGCCATAGTCAGGCTGACTCCACTTTCTTGGAGGGGATAATGTTTCAGCTTAAATTGAACCAACACTGAAATATGTGAGGAGATAAGTCAGTTTTCAGCATAATGAAGTGATGCTGGATTTTACCTATACAGAAGACATATACCAATATGACTTCTGGTAACTATGAAGCAGGGTTTTCTTTTTCAAGGGGCTAAAATTTCTTTGATATCATGAGAATTATGTTTCTCAACCAAGAGTATGATAAGATTAATCTAGGAGGCCTGGAGATATATATATATAATATGTTACATATATCTACATAGATAT
Organism: Connochaetes taurinus; assembly: GCA_006408615.1. Taxonomy (NCBI): domain Eukaryota; kingdom Metazoa; phylum Chordata; class Mammalia; order Artiodactyla; family Bovidae; genus Connochaetes; species Connochaetes taurinus. Next base: position 8,963 of record SJXO01003155.1, read on the forward strand.
ATTACTCTGCTGACTTTTGTGTGTGTGAGACTTTCTCATTAAGGTAATTTTTAAGGAAATAGATAATACTTAGCCACTGGAAGTTTGATTAATTGAAATTTGGAAGTCATAACTATAATTACTGTTTTTTTTCCTTTTTCTTTTTTTGGTTTAGGCTACCATTTTCAATCACAAAAGAATTCATCTTGAGATTCAATCAAACAAAAAATCCAAAAGAGGAGGAAGAACTATTGGACATAGCTAGAAAAAGCATTATCAAATGTAAGGTAATGGCTGTTTGATTATTTAGTATGTGAACTTTCTCTTCCAGTTGGTGGATGATTACATGTTCTAAAATATTGAAAGAAAAAATAAGAATACATATTTCTTTAGTTATAAGTTCAGTTTAGTTCAGTCGTGTCCGACTCTTTGCGATCCCATGAATCGCAGCACACCAGGCCTCCCTGTCCATCACCAACTCCCGGAGTTCACTCAGACTCACGTCCATCGAGTCAGTGATGCCATCCAGCCATCTCATCCTCTGTCGTCCCCTTAGATATAGTTAAAAATACTAAATGCAAATTAAAGATTATGACCAAATTATAATGTCAAATGGCTTTTGGATGAAAATTATTCATAAATTATTGAGGAATACAGCTGTTGACAGTAGTCCAAGAGTCCACATCAAAGTATCAAAGGCCCAGTAAATAAATATTTATTTATGAAAATTCTACATTTGACTGAAAAAATGTTAACAAACATATCTTGTTTTTTCTTTTTTTAAAAAAAAGGACAGAAAGGCCTCCTAAACATTCACTATACATGCACAGAGTACTCTGTTCTTTCTCTGTAACAAACTATTCACCTAACCTGCTAAATACATTCTTTAGGAATATATCATTAATTCACAAATTTTCAAAGAATATAAAAACAGAAGAGAAGGTAAAATAAATCTTTGTTTTACCTTTTTTTAATTAGATACCATTTAAGTTTTGACAGAGAAAGAATATGAACATGATTTTGCTATAGTACTAAATGACTGGTGAAATAAAAACTGCACAAAACAAATGAATAAATTAAGCCATCTTTTTTTGTGGTAGTTATTTCCCAGTATTTTATTCATGGTTTACCATATATTTAAATTTTTTTTTGAAAAAATCCATGGAAAATGTTGATTAGAAAAAAGAATTCAACATCCATTTATGATTAAAACTCTCAACAAAATGGGTATGGAGGGAGCATATCTTAACATATTAAAAAGGCATTTATGATAACCCACTGGTGGCTCAGAGAGTAAAGATTCTGCCTGCTATGTGGGAGACCTGGATTCAATCCCTGGGTTGGGAAGATCCCCTGGAGACAGGAACAGCTACCCACTTCAGTATTCTCACCTGGAGAATCCCCATGAACGGAGGAGCCTGGCAGGCTACAGTCCATGTGGTTGCAAAGAGTCAGACACGACTGAGCGACTTTCGCTTTTCACTTTCATAGTCAGCGTAATACTCAGTGGTGAAAAACTGAAAACCTTATTGCTAAATTCTGGAACACAACCAGGTTGTCCACCCTTACCACTTCTATTCAGCATAGTGTTGGAAGTTCTAGACACTGCAATCAGACAAGAAAAGGAAGTAAAAGGCATCCAAGTTGGAAAAGAAGAGATAATACTGTCATTGTGTGCAGATTACCTGATACTCTATACAGAATACCTTAAAGCCACCACACAAAAACTACTAGAATGGATTAACGAATTCAGCAAGGTGGTAGGATACAAGATTAATATATAGAAATCTGTAACCTTTCTTTACACTAACAAGGAGATATCAGAAAAAGCAAAACAAAAGAAGCAAAGCCATTTAAAGTTGTGTATAAAAAATTACCCTAGGAATAGACATGACCTAGGTGATTAAAGACTTGCATGCTGAAAACTATAAAACATTGGTAAAGGAAATTGAAGATGATTCAAAGAAATGGAAAAGTATCCGATGCTTTGGTTTAGAAGAATTAGTATTGGTAAAATAGCCATACTACCCAAGCAATATACAGATACAATGCAATCCCTATCAAATTACCCATGAGATTTTTCACAGAGTTAGAACTAAATCCTGAAATTGATATGGAACCATAAAAGACCCAGAATTGTCAAAGTAATCATGAGGTGAAAAGAACAAAGCTAGAGGCATAGCCCTTGCAGACTTTAGACAATACTGCAAAGCTATAGTCATCAAAACAGTGTGTTATTTGCAAAACAGATATATGGATCAGTGGGACAGAAGAGAGAACCCAGAAGTAAATCCACTCACCTACGGTTAATCTTCAACAAAGGAGGCACTAATTATACAATGGACAGTCTTTTCAGCAAGTGTGTTGGAAATACTGGGCAGCCACATGTAAATTAACAAATTAGAACATACCCTCACACCATAAACAGAAGGAAACTCAGAATGACTTAAAGACTTAAATATAAGACATGAAAGACTTAACTATAAGACATGGCACCACAGAACCCCCGGGAGAGACACAGGCAAGACATTCTCTGCAATAAGTGGCACCGGTGTTTTCTTAGGTTAGTCCCCCAAGGCAACAGAAAGAAAACCAGAACCGAACAAATGGCACCTAATCAAGCCTGAAAACTTTTGTACAGCAAAGAAAACCATTCATAAAATGAAAAAGATAACTTACAGACTGGGAGAAAATATTTGCAAGTGATGTAATGACAAGAGATTAATTTCCAAAATATGCAAACAGCTCATGAAGCTCAATATTAAAAGAAAACAAAAACAAACAACCCAATCAAAAAATGGGCAGGGATCTAACTAGACTTTTCTTCAAAGAAGACATACAAATGACCAACAGGCACATGAAAAGATGTTCAACATCACTAATTATTAGAGAAATGCAAATCAATACCATAATGAGGCATCATTTCATGCTAGTTGAAATGACCTTCATCAAAAAGTCTACAAATGCAGGAGAGAGAGTGGAAGAAAATGAACCCTCCTACACTGTTGGTAGGAATGTAAATTGGTGCAGCCACTGTGAAGAAGGGTATGGCATTTCCTTAAAAACTTAAAATAGAGTTACCATATAATCCAGCAATTCCACTCCTGGGCATGTATCTGGAAAAGATGAAAAGTCTGATTCAAAAAGATATATGACCCCAGTGTTCACAGCAGCTCTATTTACAATAGCCAAAACATGGAAGCAACCTAAGTGTCCACTGACAGATGAATGGATAAAGAAGATGTGATATATGTGTGTGTGTATATGTGTGTGTGTGTGTATGTGTGTGTGTGTGTGTGTATGTGTGTGTATATGTGTGTGTGTGTGTGTATATGTGTGTGTGTGTGTGTGTGTGTGTGTGTGTGTGTGTGTGTGTGTTGCTAAGTCACTTATTCGTGTCCGACTCTTTGCAACACTGTGGACTGTAGCCTGCCAGGCTCCTCTGTCCAAGGGATTCTCCAGGAAAGAATGCTGGAGTGGGTTGCTAGGCCCTCCTCCAGGGGACCTTCCGGACCCAGGGACTGAACCTGCATCTCTGACATCTCCTGCACTGGCAGGTGGGTTCTTTACCACTAGCGCCTCCTGGGAAGCCCCAAAATGTGGTACATCCATACAATGGAATATTACCAGTGGTTTAAAAAAGAGCTATCAAGCTATCTTCTTCCATGAAGAGTCATGGAGGAAACTTAAACACATTTTGCTAAGTGATAGAAGCCAGTCTGAAAGGTTCAATGCTGCCTAATTCCACCAAACAGCACTTTAGAAAAGGCTCATGGTTTTTATGTAGACAGTAAAAAGATCAGAGGATGCCAATACTTGCATCAGAAGTGAGTCCTAATGTAAAGGATGAACTTCAGTTAATGATAACATATCAATATTGGCCCATCAAGTATAAAAAATGCACCTTACTAAAACAAGCTGTTAGTAACATGGGAAACTGTGGTTGTGCTGGAATGAGGGGATACAAGAGAACTCTGTACTTTCTGATCAAGTATCTCTGTAAGCATTAAAACTACCCTGTTAATTCCAAAAATTAAACTCATGAACAAAAGGTATTCAACACATTTAGGGGCATTTTGAATTTGTCTCTTATTTTGATTAAAACTGCTGTGCCTACTTTCCCCTGCCCACTCCGTTTTTGTTCTGCTTTTCTGTTAATGTTTACAAAAATGTTAACCATGTAAAGAGGAGTAATCCAAGGTGCCTTCCAGAGTAGTTCCTTTTTGCATATGAAGGTAAAGAATTCTTCATAGAAAGTGGGAAAATATTTCCTTCAGTTATTAATCCAATTAAAAATAATGAGTGCTAAACTAAAATTACCAACCAAAATACCAAAGATGAGCAAGGCAAAGGTCCCCACCTTTTTCCATGAGAGGAAATCCTCTCTGCTCATTTTAAGAGAAAAAGAGTCCTGGGAACACAAAAATCAAACACACTGATGTACTGGAACCAACTATACCAAATGAGTTCCTAGTGTCAGGAACATATATTGCAAGTAAAACAGTGATAATATTGAGAGCTAGGGTGATTGAAGAATTGTGAATCCTTGAGAGTGGAAGATTGGGGAAAAACATCATTAAAGCTTTCCTTGCAGGGAAGTGGATTAGAGGGACCATCAAAAGCACAGAAAATAGGATGCGTAACTTCATGGTCATAAGGACATCATGTGGCAAGTATGTTAAAGTGAAAGAGGAGAGCGGAAAAGTTAGCCTAAAGCTCAACATTCAGAAAACAAAGATCATGGCATCTGGTCCCATCACTTCATGGGAAATAGATGGGGAAACAGTGGAAACAGTGTCAGACTTTATTTTTTGGGGCTCCAAAATCACTGCAGATGGTGACTGCAGCCATAAAATTAAAAGACGCTTACTCCTTGGAAGAAAAGTTATGACCAACCTAGAGAGCACATTCAAAAGCAGAGACATTACTTTGCCGACTAAGGTCCATCTAGTCAAGGCTATGGTTTTTCCAGTGGTCATGCATGGATGTGAGAGTTGGACTGTGAAGAAGGCTGAGCACCGAGGAATTGATGCTTTTGAACTGTGGTGTTGGAGAAGACTCTTGAGAGTCCCTTGGACTGCAAGGAGATCCAACCAGTCCATTCTGAAGGAGATCAGCCCTGGGATTTCTTTGGAAGGAATGATGCTAAAGCTGAAGCTCCAGTACTTTGGCCACCTCACGTGAAGAGTTGACTCATTGGAAAAGACTCTGATGCTGGGAGAGATAGAGGGCAGGAGGAGAAGGGAACGACAGAGGATGAGACGGCTGGATGGCATCATGGACTCGATGGATGTGAGTCTGAGTGAACTCCAGGAGATGGTGATGGACAGGGAGGCCTGGCATGCAGCAATTCATGGGGTCGCAAGAGTCGGACACGACTGGGTGACTGAACTGAGCTGAACTGGTAGTAATTCTGATGCTACATCATTAAAAAGCGAGGTACCCAAAGAGCGCAGGTATAAAGCAAGTGAGAAAACTTCAAGTAGCTGTTGTACTGGTTACATCCTGCATCTGTTTCTTAGAAGGGCTTTGAAGTTCACAGTATATGGGCAGATGGAGGTGTGCAGAGAAATGAAAAAGTCGCGGTTGGTATGGCATAAGCATTCTCTCTGGAGAAATGAAAGACCTTTGGTTTACAATCATCTGGAGCACTGTTCTACATAATTTAGTGTTAAAGGGCAACGGGTGGAGCATTTTAAATTATTACCACAAGAGCAAAGGACACCATGAAGAAAAACAATAAACTACCTGTGTAGCCAAGAAGGCCTATTTGAGGAAGAAAGTGCAAGAGGGAGCACCACGGCAGCACGAATGATCAATAGTGTGTCTCCATCAAGACAGCAAGACCCACCAGAGTCTCCAGATACAAGATCTGAAATAGCAGCGGGAAGCTGTTTTAATGATTAAAAGAGAAGATGACACAGCTCCAAAATGTTCTCAATTACCATGGTGCTTGCCAGCGCCACTTTTCCAGGTAATCCAAATGCAAAGAGTCCAGGATCTTCGTAAGATGTCACTGAGGTCTGAATACACGAACTCAGCGGGAGATGAACTGAGTGAGAAGCCGAGAGAGCGACGCCAGCGGCAAGAACTAAACCGGAGCGAGCGGCAGCAAGAGCCAAGCCTAGGCCGGCGCCGCGCGGGCGTGCTCGGGTTGGGCGCGGGGGCCGGGCGGAGCCGCTGTGCGCCAGCTCCACCGCGCTGAGGAGGAGCATCACTCAGCCGCAGCAAGGAAGGGAGCACCAGTCCCAGCAGTGTGGGTGGGCCTAGATATCAGCCTGGGGGCTGCAGGCCACGGGGTCTCGAAGAGTCGGCACGACTGAGCGGCTTCCCTCTCACTTTCCACTTTCATGCCCTGGAGAAGGAAACGGCAGCCCTCTCCAGTGTTCTTGCCTGCAGAGTCCCAGGGGCGGGGGAGCCTGGTGGGCTGCCGTCTGTGGGGTCGCACAGAGTCGGACACGACTGCAGCGACTCAGCAGCAGCAGAGATGATCACCTAAGTCATGCAGAGAAACACAAATATCTTACAATAACGTTTATGTGCGGAAGCTAAAAAAGAAAACCCACAAATTAACTCAGTTAAAAAACAGAGTCAGACAGGCAGACATAGGAAGCAAATCTAATATTGTCAAAGGGGACAGTGGTGTGGAGACAGGGAGAGTATGGGAGTCGCAGACACACATTACCAGATGCAAAATAGATGAACAATAAGGACTTGCTGAAGAGCGCAGGAAACTGTACCCAATACCCCATTATAACCTGTAATAGGAAAGAGTCTGACAAAAGGGACGTCTATATGTGTAACCAAATCACTTGGCTGCATACCTGAAAGTAAAAGAATATTGTGAGTCAACTATACTTCAATGAAAATAAATGATAAAGTATGAACAAATTTTGTAAAATGTAGACAATGAAAATAAACCTGTATTAAAATTTAAAAGCCATATTTTTTTGTTTGCTTCTTTTATCTTCCCAATAACAGAGAAAACTGGGTCTCAGGACCTTAGGGATGGGGAGGCATGTGCACCTTTCTGCTGCATGGACCGAAGTGGTGTACCTGGCTCAGTGCAAAGGAGAAGTCCAAGACGGTATGTCCACTGGCCGAGCTCTGCTCAGTCACTCTAAGTGATTTGGATCACCAGTGAAGGCATAATTTGGTAGCTGTAATATTTAGAGACTGCAGGAGCCAAGGAAAATTTGCCTTTCTTGTATTGAAATATCTGACAGTGTTTCATTATGAAAGTTCCTTTTGTAATTTTGAATTTATGAATTTGGCTGCTCAACTTTCTAATTATGAAATTGTTTTAAAAACTTTTGCTCAGCAGAGTCCTTATTGCTTTTTTCTAAAATTAGTAACTAATTAAAAAGTAATATAAAATGTCATTTAGTGATTTTCAATTACAATAGGCATTATACTTTAGAGAAACTTGTTTTGACATTTTATAACTCTTACTCATAAAACATTAACCAAATGGCCATTTATTTCTTCACTTGTTTTAAACAGCCATTTTACTCATTACCTTTTCATTTATCACTTCTTATTTCTGTGTTGCCTTTTAAACCACCCTCCAACCAATCTAAAAAAGAAATTAAGAAGCATTACTTTTTAGGAAATAAAGTTCCTTCTATCATTAACTTAAATTTTATGTGTATGCCTTTTAAAATGAGTTTAGAATGGTATCTAGATGAGGTCAGAGAGTATTTCGCCACATAAATTGGGGTTTGTAGTGCTATCTGGGTGGAGAAGGCAATGGTAACCCACTCCAGTACTCTTGCCTGGCAAATCCCATGGGCGGAGGAGCCTGGTAGGCTGCAGTCCATGGGGTCACTAGGAGTCAGGACATGACTGAGTGACTTTACTTTCACTTTTCACTTTCATGCATTGGAGAAGGAAATGGCACCCCACTCCAGTGTTCTTGCCTGGAGAATCCCAGGGATGAGGGAGCCTGGTGGGCTGCCATCTCTGGGGTTACACAGAGTCGGACACGACTGAAGCGACTTAGCAGCAGCAGCAGCAGCAGTGCTATCTGGGAGCTTTCAAGCAGTAGGGAGAATAAGAATGATTCTGCATCTAACTTGCCTTCCCGGGGTCCAGCCCCGGTGGATCCAGGGAATTCAAAGGTGGGGACGGCGTCGGCGTCATTGGAAAAATTACAGATATAGAGAGAGATTAGAAACGGATAGTGTAGTAGGAAGATAGTGTAGTGGAGAAAAGGAGACTGAATCCAGATGGGAATTTAGCCTGAGAAATGGGAGCAAGAAAGAAGCGACATGGTGGAATCAGTCTTTCCGGAAACTGATCCGATTTCTTTATTTTGGGGTTTGCTTATATACCTTTTGTTACACATAGGGATGAATACAGAGTCACGCGGGGGTCTTAGGGACATTACATCATCTTCTGGCCATGAGTGAGACCTGTTGACATTCTATGATCCCTTCTTTCTGATAACCAAAAACCTTATTTCTTCCAAGGGTGTTTTTTCTTAAACCAGGCACCACCCTCCAGATAAAGTTGCATTCCTATAGGGTGAGGGTGTAGTGAGTTACAATCAAGAAAGGAACTTATTTAACCCAAGGTTAACAGGATTAATCTTAAAGGTTAATACCTATCTCTCCTATATGCTTAAAGGTTAATATTTATTTCTCCTATATGTTTAAAGGTTAATACTTATTTCTCCTATATGTTAGTTATATTCATTATAAGGGCAGGGAACGTGGAGATTTAGCAGCAAACATCAACCCAACAAATGAAAATCCTTTCACCAATCCTCCCCTTAAGATCTAGTCTTAAGATAGTGATCAAGTTACATTTTTACATGGCAAGGACACAGTGATTTATAACAAAGCACAGTGATCTATTACAAAAGAGAAAATCCATTAACTCAAAAAGTCTAGTATTGCTAACATCAAAAACTACTATATTTCCTTTTCTATATTCCAAATACATTGATTAATATATTCCCAGGTGCCTAAGGATATGGAGGCCTGGCGGCAATCATTGACTCCACAAGGAGAAAAAGCCCTATGCTAATTAAGACTCTCAAAATACTCCAAAACTCTCTGTGCTGTTTATGGTTAAGAAGTAGTAAACAATCTTGTGCCTAGTGGCAGGAGTATGGATAATCCTGTCACACAAGCTAGTCTGTCAGCAGAGAGGTTTGACCTGAGACATCCTTGTCCCACCCAGAGCAGGGAATTAGCAGCAATTATTGGCACAACAAATGAAAAAACCCTTCACCAATATAATTCCTAACCAACACACTATACTAATAATTTCTAACTCCCCAAAAGAATTTGCCTTTAGTAAGTCTAAAACATCTCTTGCCTCTCAGATTGGGAGGCTGTAAACAATCACATGTGGCCGGACGAACCTATACAGGCGGGCTAGATAACCTTCAGAGGAGTCCGTAAGCTGAAACACTCTTGTCACGCCCAGGAATTTTTATTGCCTTGGAGCTGCACGTTTACTCCTTCCCCGAGAGAAACGGTTATGGGGGAGAGCCCCCCGTAAAGTCAGAGGTGTAGGCGAGAGCATAAAACAGACTCTGGTTTTGGGGCAGATGCTTGGGAGCAGGGGGTTTCCTGAGGCTTGATCACGCCTTTGCGTATGCCAAGCCTCTTTCCTCATGACCTTTGCCATGGGCGGAGTTCCTCACGCTGGCTCCCAACATTGCCTTTATGGCCTTCCATCACAGTGCTATCCACAGCCTGGCCCTGTAAAATGTTTTAAATGATACTGAGGCAAGCAGTCTTGACTCACCAGCAACCACTTGCTCTTCCTTGTCACTTAACCTCAGTTTTGTTCGTAACAGCTGCTCCAAATCTTTGTACAGGTACATTCTTGGAGAGATTGTGAGTTTGGTTCAAGATCCCCATAATAAAATATTTCAATGAAGTGAGTCACATGAAGTTCTTTGCTTCATGGTGCTTTTAAGAGCTATATTTATACTATATTATGGTCTATCAACTGTGCAATAGTTTGTCTGAAAAATGCACATACCTTAATTAAAAAAGAATGCTTTTTGGAAAGTGGCACTTGCTAGACTTGCTAGATGTTGGATTACTAAAAACCTTCAATTAAAAAAAAAAAGAAAAGCTACAATATCTGCAAAGCACGATAAATAAAATGCAGTATGGCTGTAATGACGGGAGGTGCAGTTTTCTGTAGGGCCTTAACTGTGTATTCTTCTTTGTTCACCTCCAATGGCCTTATTCCCTCTGCTTCTCTGTTTATAGCTCTTCTGTTGACACTTCTTTGTCACCCGGTTCTGTCCGACTTCCCCACCATTGTGTAACGGTGCTGGCGGTAAAGAACCCGCCTGCCCATGCAGGAGACTGGGAGATGCAAGTCTGATCCCTGGGTCGAGAAGAAGCCTGGAGGAGGACATGGCAACCCACTCCAGTGCTCTGGCCTGGAAAGTCCTGTGGGCAGAGGGGCCCGGCGGGCCCGGCGGGCTACAGTCCACAGGATTGCAAACAGCTGGACAGGACTAAGCAACTGAGCACAGCACACGCATATATGTGCCCTGGCCTACCTTTGTTGGCTGGAAGAGCTGGACCGCCTTCCTAGGGCACCTCTCTTTCCTCGCCTCTCTCCTGCCCTTCCCCACCTCTGTAGTTTCAAGGGGGCGACTCGATCTCCCTTTCTGATCTAGCCTTGGAAGTCACACAGCGTCACAGAATGGCCCTTCCTATTGGTTGAAGCAGTCACAAGGCCTGCTCAGCTTCGAGGGGAAGGGGGCATAGACCTCACCTCTCGATGGGAGGGATGTCCAAGACTGAGAATATTTTAAAGCCACAATGTGGTTTTGGTGACTGATTATAAGACTTAATTGTAGCATGTAGAAAAACAGCATGATTTATAAATTATGTTTCTACTTGTCAATATTTCAGAAGCTTTAAATATGCTCTATGCTTCCCTGGACCATGCTGTCTTTGATTGCGATCATCTGCCTGCCTTATTTTTTGTTGCGGAATCAGTTCTATACAGACTCTGCTGTGATGCATTCCAAAAGGCATACTTATACTCGGTTGAAATCAAGCTGGCAAAGGTATGTTTTAAGGTGATTCCAATGTGTATTTTTTTATTGGAGGCTAATTACTTTACAATATTGTATTGGTTTTGCCAATGTGTTTTAATTGTTACATGTACTACATCTGGCCACACGATACCTGTTTCAGGATCCAAACAGGCCATTTGGTTTTATTACAGAATATTCTCTTGTTTGGTAGTTTATTTTAATCTCTAAATGTGGACACTACATTATTACCTGATATGCAAATGGAGATAGTTGGAGAAAATAGAATTTTGCCAACTATGTAAGAAAATAACATTTAATTAAGAATCAAGTTTGTACTTATTTCTGAGTGTATATAGCTTTCTCTTATCTATTTTAAGGATTGCTGAATGCCAGTTTTCCATTTAAAAATGCTGACTGATATACTCTTTAAATGTTGCCCAATTTGAGAAGATAGATTGTTATCTTAGTATTCCATGTCATTTTATAGCTGTAAGATGGGAAACTATATTCATGTAGCTCATGTTTCATAAGGTCCTAGAAGACTGTTCCACTTCTGTGATGATCAGGTTGCCTGCTGCAAAATTTATTATTAGTCAAAGAAATTTAGCTTAACTAGTGGTTTTATTGCAAAGAAAAACCAGGAGAATAATTTCTTTATGAATAAAGAAAATATATCTGTATGTATACATTTTAGTTGACATATATGTATATACATATCATTTGAAATTAAGTACAGTATTATTTGCAAAAATATATTTTCCCTTCTTTACTTTTGATTATGAAATTTGGATTATGTTAGAAAGTGGGCATGAAGATATCCATGAGTCATCCAGGGCATTTTGGAAGACACTGGATTTCAGACCTTATAAATTGAGTCTGGATCATCTCTGATATGTTTTGGGGTAAAAGATTTATGGACACCAGGCAAGAAACAGAACATAATAGAAATTGAACATGCAAAGAACTGAGGCTTTGCATAGAACAGCTGGGGGCAAAGAGACAAGTAAAATTACAATGTCCTTTTCTTCTTTATTTCCCAAACTGTTCATTATAACAATACCTAACAACTTCTATTTATATAATTATTTTGGGATTGCAAAATACAATATATGCATTACTTATATAAAAAGGGTTAGCATTAGGGCTAGTTTATGACGGAGAAAGAGTGGAGTGGAGAAACATAGATCAAGTGTGTGCCACTTTTTTCTCCTTTCCTTCTCATCCTCTTTGGTGACCTTTCCCCATTTCTTGCCTTTGATATTTCTGCCAGCAAGAAAAATGGCTATAAAATAAAGCTTTAGTCATTGTGTATATTGCTTATAATTTACATATACCATGGATTCATTTAATTTAAAAAGATTCCCATATCCTCTCATCTGAGTGGTTAGACTATTTGCATTGCTTTAGATGTATTAGAAATAATAACTTGTTTAATCTTCACAATAATCCTAAAAGATAGGTCTATTATTATCCACCATTCCACAGACTAGGCAAAGAGACTCTAAGTTGATTACCCAAGATCTCAGCAGGGAAGATTTTGAAACTCAGGATCCCATAGACTCTCAGCCATGAGTCTCCTCGTTTACCTGGGCTCCCAGATTTACGAGGGCTTCCCTGGTGCCTCAGGTTGACTCAGTTTCCCTGGTAGCTCAGCTGGGAAAGAATCTGCTTGCAATGTGGGAGACCTGGGTTCTATCCCCAGCTGAGGAAGATCCCCTGGAGAAGGGAATGGCAACCCACTCTGGTATTCTGGCCTGGAGAATTCCATGGACAGAGGAGCCTGGCAGGCTGCAGTCCGTGGAGTTGCAAGAGTCAGACACAACTGAGCAACTAAACCTCCCTGCCTATCAAATTTACTGATTTGAATGCTTGCTTTTCATTGTTGTAGATAATATAGATTAGCTAGGAGAAAGCAGCATGCTTTATAAGTGCCTTTGATTTCAGGCAAGAAGCCATTTCAATCATCCACCTTTTCTTTGCAGGAATTTCATTATATATCTACTAGTCAGTTGGATGCTTCCTTTTTGATTTTTTTCTCGTTGACAGGACAGTATATTTAAGGGTATTGACATGGAGTCATTGCTCACCTTCATACACAGCATTTTGTTTCTCTTTTGACAAAAAAATATATAGCTCATGCTTGGGAAAAGACAGAAATACCTGATCCCTAATTTTACTTATTTTCACATTTTGTGCATATTCTTCCCTCATCTGAGTATAGAATCTTAACTACTGGAGTCTACTTATTAAAGTACCATTAGTTTAATATATATGCAAGCTATATACATATATATAAACCATATATAAACTATAGTTTAATGTATTTTTTTCCACATAATTGCTATTTATCTATGTATTTTTGGGTATGTTGGTTCTGGGCTTCTTTGTGGCTCAGACGGTAGAGTCTGCCTGACAATTCAGGAGACACAGGTTCAGTCCCTGGGTTGGGAAGATCCTCTGGAGTAGGAAATGGAAACCAGCTCCAGTATTCTTGTCTGGAGAATCAATGGACAGAGGAGCCTGGCAGGGGCTACAGTCCATGGGGTTGCGAGGAGTCGACACAACTGAACAACTGACGCTTCCGCTTTGGCGCGGGGTCTCCAGCGCTGCACGGACCTTCTCGAGCTGTGCTGAGTAGAGGCTGCTCTCTGGTTGTGGCGTGCAGGCTTCTCATTGTGGAGGCTTCTCTTGTTGCAGAGCGCGGGCCCTCAGGTGCGCTGGCCTCAGTACTTGTGGCACGTGGGCTCAGTAGTTGCAGTGCCTGGGCTTAGTTGCTCCCGCAGCACACAGAATCTTCCCAGACCAGGGATTGAATCCGTGTCCCCTGCATTGGCAAGTGGATTCTTAACCACTGGACCACGAGGAACATCCAGTTTAAATGTTTTCGATAGGAATATGAACAGTGTTCTTCAAGCTTCTATAAAGAACATGAAACACGTAACCAACTATTAAAATGTAATACATAATAAATATTATTCACCATTTCTATTTCATAATTAGATAACAGTCAGAGAAATGAAGATAAGGGATGAAAAGAGAAGGAAAGGGGATTAAAGCGCAAAAGAAGAAAAGGTGGGCAGGCAGAGAGAGAAATTGGCAGGCGGAACTTTACTCTAGGAGGCAAAGCTTAAGTTGTCAAGCTGCAGAGAGATTATGTACACCAGTGAAACATGAGGACGAATGCGCAGGGAGTTCAGAATTCTTCAGAGATAAAGAAACAACAGGTTTTTCAGTAAAAGCCTAGCTTTTCAGAATATTGCAGATGAAAGCTTTTAAAAACCATTTTCCAAGTATAGTCATATAAAGTTTTGCTTTGGGATCAGGGGAAACTCATGATCAAAGTGCTATATAATCCAGCAGTTATGCAAGCTGATACAGTTGTCGATCACGTATTTTTCTCTTTTGACCCATGTTAAATTTTTAAAGTCTTGTTTTCAGTATCCTTCTCTGGCCCCTTCAAAATCTTAGATTATTCTTCTTCTGGTGAATTTATTATTTCTGACTTTAATATTCTCACTTAGACTATTGCAGTGTTCTTTCGAATAGTCCATTGGTTTCCACTTCCTTCATATCTGACATCCGTCTTTTGGAGAAGAATAGTACTATATCAGAGTGATTTATATGAAGAGATCCCTTGGCATGACATAAATATTTTATTTATTTATGAACATGTACTGTAAATCATGCATGTTTATAAGTTATGGATACATTTATACACATTCATAATACATTCTCAAATTTTATTTTAATGATTGAAATTTTTGATAAAAATATTTGGAAATCACTGCTGTAATTGAAAGTTTGTGTGTTTTGAAGCAATACACACAGTCCTGGGTTCAAAACCCAATGATGCCACTCATTTGCTTAATAATCTTGTGTGAAGCACTGAGACGTGTTAGGATTATCTTTTGAGTTTAATTTTGTCTTTTTACATGTAGATCTAATAATGCCCTGCATTGTAGCAAAGAGGATTTTGATATATGATCTTGATAGTGATATAGGGATAGTTATTGTTATTGTTTGGTCCTTTCCTGTAATCTTATGATTTAACAATTTAGGCATTTATATTCCATTTATTACTATAGTCTGTGTTTTTTTTTTTCTTACTTTTCATGAAATCTTACATTTTTTTGTAGATATTTCAATTCTGTTGTCTATGTAAAACAGTTTTAGCTGTGCTAAGCTGCTAAGTCACTTCAGTCGTGTCCGACTCTGTGCGACCCCATAGACAGCAGCCCACCAGGGTCCCCCATCCCTGGGATCCTGCAGGCAAGAATACTGGAGTGGGTTGCCATTTCCTTCTCCAATGCATGAAAGTGAAAAGTGAAGTCACTCAGTCGTGTCCGACTCTTCGTGACCCCATGGACTGCAGCCTACCAGGCTCCTCCATCCATGGGATTTTCCAGGCAAGAGTACTGGAGTGGGGTGCCATTGCCTTCTCCGAGTTTTATCTATACATGTATTTTAAACTTCACAGAAGGAAGACACTAAATTGTTCATTTAGTAATGACATTGTGTGAGTGTGTCTGTTTGTGTGTAGTTTTATAAGGGAATCACAGTCTGCACTGGCAGCATATTTCTCAAAGCTGTTACAGTCCAGCACACACATAAGATGCATTCATATACACACTGAAACAAGGCGCTGTGCAGTGCACTGTGGCATTTTCTTATTTTAAAATCATTGATTTCATGACTCACTTAAGGGGCATGACTTGCAATTTGAAAGATACTGTTCTAAAGGAGATAGAACAAAATAGCATTCAGTATTGGTCATTATATGTAATGGAGAAATGATTTTTAAACTTTTTTTTTTTCCTGCTGAGCCAGTATTTCAACCTTGATATAAATGTTTTAAAGTTATTTCAAAAGCACATGATCTCAAGTGAATTTGAAATTGTTTCATCAAAAGCAATGGTAATAATAAAATGGTTTGTTTTCCTTATGGTTTTTAAACATTTATTGATGTAACACAAAAATCTTTTTTCTTTCTCTTTTGACAGATTGGCTATTTGGTCTTCTTACGACTTTTTATATATTTCCTTCACGGTCACCTGGAAAATTTTAAACAACATTTACTTAGGCTTCAACCATATTTATATGGTAGGCTGTCTTTTATTTTCTATACTTGTAAATGTTTTATGTTATATTTTGAGAAGCTCAGACTATCACTCTAAAGAGTATAAGCTGTATTTTATTTTTTGTGAAAGGTGATATGTGCAGTATTGAAGCAGACAGCTTCTAGGCAAGACTGCATGGGTTTTATGTTTAAATTTCCTGCTTAACTAAGCATCTGACCTTGTCTGTGACTCAATTTTTTCATCTGTAACAGTATCTGGCTTACTGAATTTCAAGTTAAATTTGTATTTTAGTCAGGTAACCCTAGTGGTGGTGTAGATGCTGGAGTGGAGAAAGGAGAGGGTGGACGCAGGGGTCCGTTAGCTATGATGTTAGAACAGGCAAGAGATTAAAGGTATGAGCTTCTGCAATCGGGATAGATAGAGTAAAATAATTTTGAAAAGTATTTAGAAGTTAAAGAAAAATTGGACTTGGTGATCACGTAGATCTAAGCTGTATAAGGGAAAGTGAGCAATTTAGGATGCATCTCAAGTTTTACATATTGACTAGTAAGGTCAAGGTAATGGTACTCTGAACTGAAAAGATTCTGGAGAAACGCTGGACACATTTAATTTGGAGGTCACTCAGATGTGTATACCCAGTTGGGAGCATGTTTGAAATTGGGGAATAAGTCAAGCCTGGGACTCACTTATTTCAGAGGTATTAACACGGATAATTTAACAGTTATCATTGTTGATGTGGACGAGGTAAACCGGGACTGGGAGGTGGGGGGGAGACATTTATTCTAGGAATAGAGTCTTGAGGAATGTAAACAGTTAACAGATCATTGGAGTGACAGGTATCAACGAGGAGAAGAGAATTAAGAGAAACAGGAGGGAGTGAGATAGAAATCAAAACAGCAGAGGTTCAGGGAGGTCACCATCATCGAGAGCTATAAAAACATTGCACAGGAGCGCTGGAAGCAGTGACGCGCTGCCACAATCAGAAAGCCACTGTCCTGGGGAGCGGTCCCCAGGGGAAGCACGGTTCAGCCTGCAGGGAAGCAGGGCGGAGGGAAAGCTGAATGACAAAACGGTGAGCTGTTTTGAAAAGCTTAGCTGTGAAAGAAGAAGAAATGTGTCAGTAGTTTGGATGAAAAACAAGGTCAATAGAGGAGATTGGTATGTTGTAGGATAAGAAATCAAGAGACTCAGGATGCAAGAAAGCGAGTAAAGTTGGACGGGAGAGGCCGTGGAGAAGGGAGTAGAGAGTAATCGTGGAGGTGTTTGGATGCCAGCTTGGAATCCGGGGCGCGCGCAGCTGTGCACTGGCAGCAGGGAACCCGTGTCTGTTTTATCGCTCGCTTTGTTTTCTTCATTACGCTGTAAATCTCTTAACTGCTCACAGTGGTTAGCGTAGTGATTCACCAGCTATTCAGATATCTGTGGCAAACACATTCCGAAAAATTATTTATAGGAAACCTTCCGTTCCTACATGAGCTTGTTCCTGCCGCTCCATCTCAAGACCACCACCATCCTCGTTTCCTGGGAGGACAGAGCCCCCGTCCGCCCTCATCACGCGCGGCTGGGGGAGCCCGGCTTAGGCTGCGTGTTCAGCGTCAGCAGCGCGGGGGCTCCTGCCTGGGCTGCCGGTCCCTGCTCCCCACCCATGCTGCCGTCCCGCCGAAGAGCGATGGTTACTGAACTCAAAGGTTGTTTCAAAGTTCGTAAAAAGAACAACACAAAGATGTTTCTGTTAAATACCACATCATCTTATGTGAAATGTCATATTGTTTAAAAATCAATAACAACAACATCTTGAAAAGAATTAAGCTGGAATATTGGTTTAAAAGCAATGACATCGATTACAGTTTCAAACTACCCATTATGAAGAGTATATATTCTGACTTGATTCATTTTCAGCTGGAAGTTTCCACCATTGTTGTGTAGTAACTATACTTAATTGGGCATTCAACCGTTATGTAATTGCTGTTTTGAATGATATGAACTCTTACGTATGAATTATTTACCTTGTAGTTCTCTATTATACCACTAGGGGTCATACATAACATTGTTAATCTTCAGTAGTTGGGGAAATATACAGCAGTTTCAGCCTCTCGGTACTGAATTTAATTATATTTTAATAGCTAAAAGACAAATGAAATGCAGTGCGAGATGTTAATGAAATATTTCTCACAGATTATTTTTCTTATGCTAGCACTTTCTTGCTCCAAAGAATTATATTGGATGTATCCAAACATCTCTTCGAATGTGCAGTGCATTCTGAAAATCATGGAAATTATATGTAAAAGAGAACTCCCTTCTGAATCAATTTTTAGCCCTGTGAAAGACAAGAATACAGATTCTGGAATGGTGAGTATATCCCATGCGTGCTAACTGCTAAGTTGCTTCAGTTGTGCCCAACTTTTTGCAACGCTATGGGCTGTATAGCCCACCAGGCTCCTCTGTTCATGGGATTTCCCAGGCAAGAATCCTGGAATGGTTTCCCATGCCCTCCTCCAAGGGGTCTTCCCAAGCCAGGGATCAAACTCAGGTTGCCTGCGTCTCCTGCACTGGCAGGCGGGTTCTCTACTAGCGCTACGTGGGAAGCCCACGTATATCCCAGTGCATGGCAAATCAGGTCACAGTACTGTGATTAAAAATCACTGCTTGACAGTGCAGTAACACGGCTGAAGATGAACTTAGCTGGGTAGAGGAGTGAACAGTAGAACAGTACAGATGCTGAAGCTGTGCAGCCGAGGCACGTTTCCTAGACAGCAGTTAGGACCATGGTGGAAGTCAGCATCCGCTGCTGCTGCTTTAGATGCACGTTTCCTAGACAGCAGTTAGGACCGCGGCGGACGTCAGCATCCACCGCTGCTGCTTTAGATGCACGTTTCCTAGACAGCAGTTAGGACCGCGGCGGACGTCAGCATCCACTGCTGCTGCTTTAGATGGAGTGATGCCCTCCTTCCTTCTTCCTTATAGAGTCCATCTCAGCTGATTAATTAAAAATCACAACTTAATTTAGACTGACTTTTAAATGAACATTTTATGGTATTACATTTTTATTAAAGGGAGAGTGTGTAAAGTACAGACTATTAATGAAAGCAAGTGTAATACTTTTATGCTCCATAATTCATGTGTAATAATATTTAATATGCTATGAAAACCAACTGAAAGTTTTTAAATGGTTCAAAATTGAGGAATTAAAATAATCCTTGGTATATGACAAAACTTTTACTTTCCAACTCAGAAATTAGTGATCAACATTAGGAAAAGCTATCTGTCCCAATTGTATATAATCCCTTGGTCTGTAATGAGTTATGTGTTAGGCACACAGAACTCCGGTGTTCTTGTCCCTATAGACTGATGTTCTTCAAAAGACAAGCTTCAGTCTTTGTGACTTGCAATGCCTCTGTTTCCCTTTCTCACATATATTCCAAAAGAAAGCAGTGAACACTTCAGACCTTGATTCTTTATTTTATTTTTTGCTATATATGCCTACTATTTTATAATTTATAAATAGAAATTCTGTTTCTCTAATTCCTGAAAAGGAGAAAAATGCATTTAACATAATGCTAGTTGAAACAACAAAGGAAATTAAAAAAAATTTAATCATGTATTATTATTATTATTAGTTTTTTTACTTTACAATATTGTATTGGTTTTGCCATACATCAGCATGAATCCACCACGGTTGTACATGTGTTCCCCATTCTGAACCCCCTCCCTCCTCCCTCCCCATACCATCCCTCTGGGTCGTTCCCGTGCACCAGCCCCAAGCATCCTGTATCCTACATCAAGCCTGGACTGGCGATTCGTTTCTTATATGATATTATACAGGTTTCAATGCCATTCTCCCAAATCATCCCACCCTCTCCTTCTCCCACAGAGTCCAAAAGACTGTTCTTTACATCTGTGTCTCTTTTACTCTCTTGCATACAGGGTTCTCATTACCATCTTTCTAAATTCCATATATATGCGTTATTATACTGTATTGGTGTTTTTCTTTCTGGCTTACTTCACTCTGT
>SJXO01003155.1:33571-46203 GCA_006408615.1 Connochaetes taurinus
AGGTGTTTGATGAGCTCCTATCGATTAATGTTCCCTGGAGTCAGGAGTTCTCTGGTGTTCTCAGGATTTGGACTTAAGCCTCCTGCTTCTGGTTTTCAGTTTTATTTTTACAGTAGCCTCAAGACTTCTCCTTCTATACAGCACCTCCTTTCGAAGACAATGGGCTGCTTTTCTGGGTGCCTGATGTCCTCTGCCAGCATTCAGAAGTTGTTTTGTGGAATTTACTCAGCGTTTAAATGTTCTTTTGATGAATTTGTCGGGAAGAAAGTGGTCTCCCCGTCCTATTCCTCTGCCATCTTAGGACTGCCTCCAAAAAAAATTTTTTTAATAGTTTTGCTTGTGAGTTGCCTCATATTTTCCCCATGCTTCCTTTGGTTCCTTTCTAAAACCACCTAAAATTTAAGTGTATAAGGAACAACATTCAACCACATCTATCTGTGGCTTTTCTAGGAGTTAGTGTTTCCTCTTTGGCTCATAACTCGGTAGAGGACCGTGTATGTAAACAATGACACACGAAGCCCTTGAGCCACTTGGTTATTCTCACTAATGGACATAGTTTGCTTCATGCATAAAAGGAGCTTGTTTTACAGTTTAAAATATGTTTTAATAATTTAAGTAGATAACCTAAGATATTGAGCAACAGAGAAAGTACTGACTATGAAAAGGAACGACCTACTCACCAATGACTGTGGTCCAGAGTAGGCCCATTCAGCTCAGTTGAGTTGCTCAGTCGTGTCCGACTCTTTGCAACCCCGTGAACTGCAGCACGCCAGGCCTCCCTGTCCATCACCAACTCCTGCAGTTTACTCAAACTCATGTCCACTGAGTCGGTGATGCCATCCAGCGATCTCATCCTCTGTTGTCCCCTTCTCTTCTTGCCTTCAATCTTTCCCAGCATCTGGCTCTTTTCAGATGAGTCAGCTCTTTGCATCAGGTGGCCAAAGGATTGGAGTTTCAGCTTTAGCATCAGTCCTTCCAGTGAACACCCAGGACTGATCTCCTTTAGAATGGACTGGTTGGATCTCCTTGCAGTCCAAGGGACTCTCAAGAGTCTTCTCCAACACCACAGTTCAAAAGCATTAATTCTTCGGTGCTCAGCTTTCTTTATAGTCAAGCTCTCACATCCCTACATGACCACTGGAAAAACCATAGCCTTGACTAGATGAACCTTTGTTAACAAAGTAATGCCTCTGCTTTTTAATATGGTGTCTAGGTTGGTCATAACTTTCCTTCCAAGGAGTAAGCGCCTTTTAATTTCATGGCTGCAATCACCATCTGCAGTGATTTTGGAGCCCCCAAAATAAAGTCAGCCATGGTTTCCACTGTTTTCCCCTCTATTTGCCATGAGGTGATGGGACCAGATGCCATGATCTTCATTTTCTGAATGTTGAGTTTTAAGCCAGCGTTTTAACTCTCCTCTTTCACTTTCATCAAGAGGCTCTTTAGTTCTTCACTTTCTGCCATAAGGGTGGTGTCATCTGCATATCTGAGGTTATTGATATTTCTCCCAGCAATCTTGATTCCAGCTTGTGCTTCCTCCAGACCAGCATTTCTCATGATGTACTCTGCATATAAGTTAAATAAGCAGGGTGACAATATACAGCCTTGACATACTCCTTTTCCTATTTGGAACCAGTCTGTTTTTCCATTAAACTCTCTTAAATCCCCGTCTGCTTACCTTTAAAAAAGATACTATCTTCATCATCATATTTGCCCTAACTAATCTACAGGGCTGTTGTGAAGACTGCAATAAAGCATGTGCTCATAAATTAGTAATAGCCATGCAAATGTAAAGACTAGTTATTGAAAAATATACTTAGGAACTTACTTAGGCAGTTAAATATAATAATTCCCATCTAAGGACATGATTATGCTGACAATAATTGTGCTCAATTATGTAGTTAATTGTGCTGAACCTAATGTGGTGGTGATTTGAGTGTTTTCCCTTTAACCAAATAAGAGACTGAGACCCCGACAGCCTGCATGTCACAGTCGTGAGGCGCACGACTTTCAGGGTTGATGCTGCTTTTCCTTAAATCAGGCTGTTTTTGTTGGTCTCGGCGGCACAGACAACAGGGAAATGGAGACATACTGTCTTCAGATGGTTCAGCTCCAGGTTTAGATGAACTGAAAGGGGCAAGAATGTCAGCACATGAAAAGAATGTTGTCTGCTTACAATGGGACAAGTCTCTAAACCTCTGCACTCTTCCACTTTTTAGAACAGAGAGCGTAGTTTCAGTCTTTTTAAATATTATTTCAGGTCCCTGTGTGAGATTCTATGGAGAGATTATAACAGATTTTAGCCTATCACACTTATTGCCCTCCTTTTCCTGCTCCCATTTCCTTCTAATGTAAAAAATATAAAAGGTCGTGTAGCCACAGCGCTGCTGAGAGTTGCTGGTTCAGCAGGTTCAGTGGTTGATGACGCGCTTTAACGCTGTTGCCCCATGTCCACCCAATTTCTCTAGTGTAAGTTTAACCCAGTGTCCTACTTCAGTTGAGTATTTTACCCATTCAGTACCCATCTGTCTCAACTTCTGGGGAACAAAAGGGGGGAAGAAGGGAGAAAACAGGGAATATAAAAGATAACATCTCTATTCATCCTGTCTCTCTTCTTTATTATCCATATGCTATAGCAGAGGATTTGTGGAGTTATTTCTACAGCTCTTATCATCCAGTAATGCTACAGGGCCCATGGTAACATATTTTGGCCACTGTAAAATACTTTATTTTTAATATATTTATAAGCATTGGAGTAGAAACAATTTGTTTTCAAAGAGCTATTATAAAATCACTTAAAAAAGGAATTCTGTGGGATATAAGCATTAGGATACACACAATACGGGTGCTGGTTCTTTATAAAAATAGGAAATTTCCTTTCCCCTGCTGCTGGAACCTGTTTCTCCTTTTAATGTTCTTTCAAGCTGATCCAGACACAGGGTTTCCATTGACTTTGACACTTTAATTGGCTCTGTGGGTTGCAGAGCCAGAACACTGGATTGAGCTTCCCACTCTGTCCTTTGCTCACCAGCAAAGCTGAAGTTGTCACATGATGATAATAACATGGTTCTTTGGAGAAGGTAGATTCACATTCAAATGCAGTAGACCGTTCACTAACTAGGTGCGTCCACCCTAAAGCACAGGTAGTTTTCTGAATACGAGGTTTACATTCAAATGTATTAGCAGTCTCTTCCTCCAGGGCTCTGAGTTCTCAATAAGCCAAAAGCATTATCTAAATTTGGAACATTCTGTGTTGTACTGTAATTATAAATGGTTTCTAGGAATTGGGTTAGACGGAAACATGGGTTCTTTAAAATTAGGAGCATTACCCTGTGATTCACGTCCTGTTATTCAGGTAACATGTTTGTTTTGAGAGGTCCTTTCATGGCAATGACAACCGTCTCCCAAATGCATGAAAGCAATGATGAAGCTCCAGACGCCGTCTTTGAGCAGAGTCACAATAGAGCCCGTGTGTCAGAGCTCATCTGCGTTATCGAGGTCTGGGCAGACGGTCAGAGCTTCTCAGATTTTGGCACAAAATTCAAGCCGATGTGGTTATCTGAATTCTCAGCCAGCAGCATCCTGGCAGCACTTTGGTAGGTGGGCTTTGTCTCTGTGCTGAGTTGGGTCTGCGTTGGGGCATGTGAGGC
The DNA here is from genome assembly GCA_006408615.1 of Connochaetes taurinus. NCBI lineage: Eukaryota > Metazoa > Chordata > Mammalia > Artiodactyla > Bovidae > Connochaetes > Connochaetes taurinus. The sequence goes on from SJXO01003155.1 coordinate 37,222, forward strand.
CTCTCCCTGCAGGACGCAGACTCTGGCTGTGGCAGGGGCTCTGGAATAAACAGGCTTCAGGAATTAGCGCACAGGGGCTCTCTAGCTGGGGGATGTGGACTCAGTGTTTGTAGCACGTGACTTATTCGCTCCATGGCATGTGGTATCTTAGTTCCCGGACCAGGGATCGAACCTGCCTTCCCTGCATTGCTGGGTGGATTCTTAACCCCCAGGGAAATCCTAACCGTAAGGTTCTGGAGAGCAGATGTGGAGATCTATAAGCTTCCCTACTTATTAAAGCTGCCACCTGCCCACCTGCAGAGGCCGGCCTCTCTCTCAAGTATCTCCCACCCTTGTCCTTGGGTATGGGGGCTAGTTTGCAAACCAGCGAACCCCAAAGCTGGGCGGCAGGCGGGGGAAAATGAAGGAACTACAGGACGTGGCCGTAAAACCACACTGAGCCCGAGAGAGAATAAGTTCCAGTTCTCTGGGAGTCATTCAATGCAGTGCTCTGTGCTTGATACTTTTTAAAACTGCAATAATATGAATTACAAAAATTAAAAAGAAATCTATGTATAAGCATTAATTTTTTTGTTGGACTGAAAATAAAATTAACAGGTTAATTTTGTTTTAAAATACATATTTTTATTTATGTACTCTAGTTAGCAGTTTGTTTGCAGATGGGAGTTATCTGCCAACCACACCTTGGGTGGGACTGACTTGGTGTAAAAGCAAAGAACCCTGCGCCACCTGCGGCTCTCAGAGCGCTGCTTCCTGTTCGTCTGCTGCGCTGTCGATGTTCATGATGACGGCGTTAATCACACCATCATCATCATCATTTTAATTCATTCTAGTTTTCAAATACATATTTTCTTTTGCAAAAAGTAAAAAGCAGGGAAGAAACTTTAGCAAGATTTCCATGTAAGTGCTTGAATTATAGAAGGATCGTTAGATACATAAGGATAAGAGATAAACCTCACTTATCTGGAAAATTCCCAGGTATGGCAGGTTGAGGGAGGTCCTGAAGAAACAGGAGTTCCCTTTAGATTTGATGCTGCCAGATGTAGGGGCAGTTCTGATTGGGTGTTTTGTAGGGGGCACAGTGAATTTCTGTGTGTGCTTAGAAAAAAAAAATCAAGTGGCTTTGTTTATTTATCAGAGTAGTGTTGTCTGAGGTTGATGCTCTGTGAGTTTATGTCCAGCAGAATAAAATGGCCTGCCTGTGAGCAGCAGAGCAGTTTGTAGTCATACTGATGTCAGCTCAGTTCCAGAAGTCAGAGGCTTCCTTTTTTCATTTTTCGTGATAAGTAAGAATGGTGTCCTACAAAATTGAAAATCAAGCTGAAATCTTCTCCAGGATCTAAATCCTGATCATTTCTTTACCAAAAGCTTTTGCAAATTTCCTCTGGTGATGGTACATAAGTTTGTTAAAGAGAATTTTTTACCTAATTGAATAGTCTCTGTAGCCACATAATGTACATGATTTGAAAAAAAAAAGTATTGATTGATTTTGTTCATCAAACCATTCACAAGTTTCAAAATGTATGTGCCTACACACTCGTTTAGAGTGTGTGCCATGCGAGGGTTGTCAGGCGTNTTTGCAAATTTCCTCTGGTGATGGTACATAAGTTTGTTAAAGAGAATTTTTTACCTAATTGAATAGTCTCTGTAGCCACATAATGTACATGATTTGAAAAAAAAAAAGTATTGATTGATTTTGTTCATCAAACCATTCACAAGTTTCAAAATGTATGTGCCTACACACTCGTTTAGAGTGTGTGCCATGCGAGGGTTGTCAGGCGTCCAGGCTGAGACTTCTAGAGCGATTTGGGAAAAGAATTTCAGTTATGTGGGCTCCACGTTTTGGGGGAGACTCCACTACAAAGCAGAACACTGAGTTATTTGGATGAAATACGTATATTAACGGAAGTCCACACATCTTAGTCTGATGTCTCACGTTATTTTAGAACAGGCTTTTTTGGGGGTATTCTGATACTCTAAACACCCCCTGGTCTCCATTTGCTCCCGTGGATGATGGTTCCCTGAGGCAGTAAAGCTCCTGCAGAGACTTTATCCTACTCCTGCCTGTATTGCCAGCACCCGAGTCCCAGACACAATGTAGATTAATGCACATCTGTGAGACTTAGCTGAACAGTTGACTAGACTAAAACGTCTGTGTTTAAAATTTATGTTTGAACTTCTGGCCTTCTCTCTTATGAGTGCACAATATGAAAACTTACGTTGTAGTCTTGATGTTATTTCAAATAGTAAATGAGAATTATAAAACTGTTTGGAATCTCTTTAAGTGTTTCTTTTTGGTGCATAAAAGAATAAAATACCAGCTAAATTAGTGATTTGAGTACATATCACATGATGTGTATTTGAATCGTTACTGTTGACAAAAATTCAATAGTAGTGCTATGTCTAAAAACTGTTTCTTTTCATATGTGAAATGAATCGCCAATCCAGGTTCGATGTATGAAACAGAGTGCTTGGGGCTGGTGCACTGGGATGACCCAGAGGGAAGGGATGGGGAGGGAAGTGGGAGGAGGGTTCAGGATGGGGACACGTGTACACCCATGGCTGATTCATGTGAATGCACAGCAAAAACCACCAAAATATTGTAAAGTAATTAGCCTCCAATTGAAATAATTAAAAAAAGAAAAAAGAAAACCCAGGTTTCAGACTTACTTAGACTTCCTTAAGGTAATTGTTTATTTTTCACGTAGCAAGTTTTAAAATTCAGTAACAATCTGATGTACAGGAATATACTGTCCTTTATTTCATCCTAAGTGATCATAGTTTGCTCATAAACCTCTTAATCCAGGCTTGGTAACCAAACTGTTTTCTCTCATATGTCTGACACCATGTGTACAGGTTTTTTCTTATGCTGAGATACATTTCCTCTACACCCAATTTGTTGAGGGTTCATATCATAAAATGATGGTGAATTCTGCAAAACTATAAAATATAAATGAATGAAACTGTGGAAGACACAAATAAATGGAAAGGCAGTCCATGCTAATGGACTAGAAAAAGAAACACTATTAAATGTCCTTACTAGCTGTAGTGATCTACAGATTCAATGAAACCCCATTCCATTGGTACTTTTCATNATATATATATAAATTTTAATTGAAGGGTAATTGCTTTACAGAATTTTGTTTTTCTATCATAAATCTACAAGAATCAGCCATAGGTACACTCATGTCCCCTCCCTCCCTGACCTCTCTCCCATCCCTCCCATCCCACCCTTCAGCCTGTCTCAGAGTGCTTATTTAACTTATATGAAGAGTACATCATGTGAAATGTGGAGCTGGATGAGGCACAAGCTGGAATCAAGATTGCCGGAAGAAATATCAATAACCTCAGATATGCAGATGACACCACCGTTATGGCAGAAAGCACCATTATGGCATGAGGCAGAAAGAGCCTCATGATGAAAGTGAAAGAGGAAAGTTAAAAAGCTGGCTTAAAATTCAACATTCAAAAAACTACGATCATGACATCTGGTCCCATCACTTCATAGCAAATAGATGGAGCAACAATGGAGACAGTGACAGACTTCATTTTCTTGGGCTCCAAAATCACTGCTGATGGTGACTGCAGCCATGAAATTAAAAGACGCTTGCTCCTTGGAAGAAAGGCTATGACCAACCTCGATAGCATATTAAAAAGCAGAGACATTACTTTGCTGACAGAGGTCTGTCTACTCAAAGCTATGGTTTTTCCAGTGGTCATGTATGGATGTGAGAGCTGGACTGTGAAGAAAGCTGAGCACTGAAGAATTGATGCTTTTGAACTGTGGTGTTGGAGAAGACTCTGTGAGAGTTCCTTGGACTGCAAGGAGATCCAGCCAGTCAATAAGGAGATCAGTCCTGAGTGTTCATTGGAAGAACTGATGATGAAGCTGAAACCCCAATAACTTGGCCACCTGATGCAAAGAGCTGACTCATTGAAAAAGACGCTGATGCTGGGAAAGATTGAAGGTGGGAGAAGGGGATGACAGAGGATGAGATGGTTGGATGGCATCACTGTCTCTATAGACATGAGTTTCAACAAGCTCTGGGAGATGGTGATGGACAGGGAGGCCTGGCATGCTGCAGTCCATGGGGTCACAGTCGGATATGACTGAGCGACTGAACAACATTGTATGCAAGGGATCCATGTGAAAATAAACATATAAAGCTCAGATCAACTATATATTCTTTTAAAAATGTGTTCGAGTAAATTGTTCCACTTGGTGTAACATGATGTAGAAAAAAACATTTAAAGTTTATTTCATGTCTATTCAAGTCAAAGAACTCTTTCTCAGACGTATTTTAATATTTCACTGCCAGGAACATTTGCAACTTAATCAGAAAGGATATGAAATTAGCCACCTGCTCTGGCACTGTGTTTCTGCCTGGACTTGTGTTCAGAAGAACAGTCCCCAGTTAAACAAGGTGCTTGAACATCTCATCTCTCATAAAACACAGCTTCAAAAGAAATCCTGGTAAGTGGGATCCTATAAATCCAGAGTAACTCATGGAGAAACCTTTGTGTTTAAATGTTAAATAACCTTTGTACTTAAATGTTAATCACACCTTAGTTGACTATGAAAAAAATTTATTATCTCAGTTCCAAAGACAAGGGCAGTTTCTATATTTTGTATTAGTTCATTTCATCAATAAATTGTTCTCACCTTTTTTTGGCTAGATGAGCATACTTGTATTGCCTTGTGTCTTTATTGAAGGAAATTTGTTATTGATAACTTAATTCCCACAATTTTAAGCATCTTTTACTTTTCAAGTTGTTTAACAACAGTGAAGTACAGATTATTATCCATGGAGGAATGTGCTATGATTCTGTTTGTTTCCTTAACGCCTCATTTGTAAAGCATAACAGAAATGACTGTTAAGTCTTAGTTCCCTCCTTTACATATGGTAATTTGAAAAGGGAAAAAAGAGTCTTAAATTACTATGAAAGAGGGCATGAGTTCAACTGAGGAAAGAAGAATTTTAAAGGAGTATTCTGAGGAAATTGATCAGAGGATATCTCTTTCGGTATCTGAGGCTGATCAGAGAATTTGAGTTATTTTTCCACTACTAACAATCAATAATATGTCATGCTATAGCAAGTTGCAAATTCATAAATTTTTCTTAAAATTAATTACAGTTTTTAAGCCTCTGGCAAGCCAACTCTGCATCAACCAATTTGTACAAATTTTGTCCATTTCTTATGGACAAAAACTATTTTCCCAGTTTCATTTGGATGTTTTGGGGGATTCTAGATCAAGTAAAGATTTCCGGAGAATAGCTTAGAGCATGTCTAATTTCCTTGAAATAGCCTATTTTAGAGTCTTGGAAGACTCTAACTTGCTATAAAAATAAATTATATTTCAATATAAAAGTAAATATTGTGTAACATTGTCAAGTTTATTTTCAAAATATTCTAGTAATTTCCAACTAAACATGTTTAGATAGGTGCAGTGGCTGATTAAGAATCTAATTTTGAAAGTCAAGAAATTATTTCTTTTACCAATTTTCATTTTCACTATATTATCAATATTTAATTTAATTTTTCAGTGATTTGTCTTTGAAAGTGAAGGTAGCTTGCTGCTGCTAAGTCGCTTCAGTCGTGTCCGACTCTGTGCAACCCCATAGACGGCAGCCCACTAGGCTCCCGCATCCCTGGGATTCTCCAGGCAAAAGTGCTGGAGTGGGTTGCCATTTCCTTCTCCAATGCATGAAAGTGAAAAGTGAAAGTGAGGTCGCTCAGTGGTGCCCGACTCTTAGCGACCCCATGGACTGCAGTCTACCAGGCTCCTCCGTCCATGGATTTTTCCAGGCAAGAGTACTGGAGTGGGTTGCCATTGCTTTCTCTGGAAAGTAGCTTAGTTGTGTCCAACTCTTTGTGACCACATGGACTAAACAGTCCATGGAATTTTCTAGGCCAGAATACTGGGGTGGGTAGCTTTTCCCTTCTCCAGAGAATCTTCCCAACCCTGGGATCTAACCCAGTTCTCCCGCACTGCAGGCAGATTCTTTACCATCTGAGCCACAAGGGAAGCCCAAGAATGCTGCAGTGGGTAGCCTGTCCCTTCTCCAGCAGATCTTCCTGACCCAAGGATTGAACCAGGGTCTCCTGCGATTCAGTTGGAGTCTTTACTGACTGAGCTATCAGGGAAGCCCTCAGGGATTTCTCTTTAAGATTTTAAAAATAACTTAGTATTTTACAAATTTAGGGGTTTAGGGGGTTATACACGATTATTCTTACTTTCGGAGAAGGCGATGGCACCCCACTCTAGTACTCTTGCCTGGAAAATCCCATGGACGGGGGAGCCTGGTGGGCTGCAGTCCATGGGGTCGCAAAGAGTTGGGCATGACTGAGCGACTTCCCTTTCACTTTTCACTTTCATGCATTGGAGAAGGAAATGGCAACCCACTGCAGTGTTCTTGCGGGGAGAATCCCAGGGACGGGGGAGCCTGGTGGGCTGCTGTCTGTGGGGTCACACAGAGTCGGACACGACTGAAGCGACTTAGCAGCAGCAGCATTCTTACTCGACAGATGAAGAAACCAAGGCCAAGTTCACAGACTCCGTGGTAACGGGAACCAGGTGTCAGGGTCCAGCATAGCACTCTTTTCGGTGTTTCATCCTGCTTTCACTCTGGCTGCCTTACTTAGGAGACTGTTTTGAGGCATCATGACACTGAATCTTGACTTCTTTTTCTGGGAGGACATTGTAGAAATCAAGTGTGGGAGGGCAAGGCAGTAGTCAGACAGTGCTGAATGAGCGGAAGAACACATTGACAAAACAGTAAGACACAGTGACTGTGATGGAATGGAAAAGGTAGTTATTTAAAAGAGCACTGCTGAAGAGTCTTCTGTTTTTATATTTACTGTTTCTGGAAAATTGATTTGTTTGTTACTTTTGCTTTTGGCTGCACCGGGTCATCGCTGCAATGGGGGCTTCTCTCTAGCTGCAGGACGGGGACCACTCTCCAGCTATGCTGGGGCTCACTGTATGGCTTCTCTGACTGTGGGCCCTGGGCTCTGGGCCACAGGCTTCAGTCAGTCCAGTCCTCAGTTGTGTCCGACCCTTGCGACCCCAGGGACTGCAGCACACCAGCTTCCCTGTCCATCACCAGCTCCTGGAGTTTACTCAGACTCATGTCCGTTGAGTTGGTGATGCCATCCAACCATCTCATCCTCTGTCGTCCCCTTCTCCTCCCACCTTCAATCTTTCCCAGCATCAAGGTCTTTCCCAATGAGTCAGTTGTTCGCATCAGGTCAACAAAATATTGGAGTCTCAGCTTTAGCATCAGTCCTTCCATTAGGATGGACTGGACTGATCTCCTTTAGAATGGACTGGTTGGATCTCCTTGCAGTCCAAGGGACTCTCAAGAATCTTCTCCAACATCACGGTTCAAAAGCATCAGTTCTTTGGTGCTCAGCTTTCATTATGGTCCAACTCTCACATCCATACATGACCACTGGAAAAACCATGGCTTTGACTAGATGGACCTTTGACAGCAGAGTTATGTCTCAGCTTTTTAATATGCTGTCTAGGTTCCAAGGAGCAACTGTCTTTTAATTTCATGGCTGCAGTCACCATCTGCAGTGATTTTGGAGGCCACAAAAATAAAGTCTGTCACTGTTTCCACTTTTCCCCCATCTATTTGCCATGAAGTGATGGGACTGGATACCATGATCTTAGTTTTTTGAATGTTGAGTTTTAGGTCAGCTTTTTTCACTCTTCTCTTTCACTTTCATCGAGAGACTCTTCAGTTCCTCTTTGCTTTCTGCCATAAGGGTGGTGTCATCGGCATATCTGAGGTTATTGATATTTCTCCCAGCAATCTTGATTCCAGCTTGTGCTTCATCCAGCCCAGCATTTCTCATAATGTACTCTGCATATGAGTTAAATAAGCAGGGTGACAATATACAGCCTTGACGTACTCCTATCCCAATCTGGAGCCAGTCTGTTGGTCCATGTCCAGGTCTAACTGTTGCTTCTTGACCTGCATACAGATTTCTCAGGAGGCAATTCAGGTGGTCTGGTATTCCCATCTCTTGAAGAATTTTCCACAGTTTGCTATGATCCACACAGTCAAAGGCTTTGGCATAGTCAATGAGTTAAATAAGCAGGGTGACAATATACAGCCTTGACGTACTCCTATCCCAATCTGGAGCCAGTCTGTTGGTCCATGTCCAGGTCTAACTGTTGCTTCTTGACCTGCATACAGATTTCTCAGGAGGCAATTCAGGTGGTCTGGTATTCCCATCTCTTGAAGAATTTTCCACAGTTTGCTATGATCCACACAGTCAAAGGCTTTGGCATAGTCAATAAGGCAGAAGTAAATATTTTTCTGGAACTCTCTTGCTTTTTTGATGATCCAGCAGATGTTGACAATTTGATCTCTGGCTGCTCTGCCTTTTCTAAAACCAGTTTGAACATCTGGAAGTTCTTGGTGCAGGTATGGTTGAAGCCTGGCTTGGGGCATTTTGAGGCTCCGGTAGTTGCAGCAAGTGGGCTCACGCGTTGCGGCGAGGGGCCGTAGTAGCTGTGGTGCCCAGGCTCGTTTGCTGCCTGGTGTGTGATATCTTCCCAGACCAGGGACCTAACCTGTGTTCCCTGCATTGGCAGGTGGATTCTTATCTACTGTGTGACAAGGAAAGTCCTATTTACTGTTTTTTTAAGAAAAGAATTTAATCTTTCTTTTTAAATGATGTCTCTAGTAAACAGAAATAACCCATTGACATTAAAAATTTTTGTCTTTTTAAGTTAGCAATTTGACTATTAGGCAAGTTTTCTGTTAATTATAATGATAACATTATACCACATATTAAAAGAAAAACTTTTCTTTTTAAAAATATTTAAGTTATTTATGTGACCACCTATGTAGTTTTCAAGAAGTTATAATTCCAGACAAAACCAAACAAACTGTGATATAATCACCAAAATAAAATCAGAAATGTTTTTGTATTTCTGGAGAAACTTTATTATTCATTTTGTATACT
>SJXO01003155.1:54748-83323 GCA_006408615.1 Connochaetes taurinus
TGGATGTTGGCAATTTGATCTCTGATTCCTCCGCCTTTTCTAAATCCAGCTTGTACATCTGGAAGTTCTTGGTTCTTGTACTGTTGAATCCTGGCTTGAAGGATTTTGAGCATTACCCTGCTAACATGTGAAATGAGTGCAATTGTGCGGTAGTTTGAGCATTCTTTGGCATTGCCTTTCTTAGGGATTGGAATGAAAACTGACCTTTTCCAGTCCTGTGGCCACTGCTGAGTTTTCCCAATTTGCTGGCATATTGAGTGCAGCACTTTCACAACATCATCTTTTAGGATCTGAAAGAGCTCAACTGGAATTCCATCACCTCCAGTAGCTTTGTTCGTAGTGATGTTTCCTAAGGCCCGCTTGACTTCACACTCCAGAATGTCTGGCTCTAGGTGAGTGACCACATTCATTTGTTGTTATCCAGGTCATTAAGACCTTTCTTTGTATAGTTCTTCTGTATATTCTCTGCAGAAGGAAATGGCAAACCACTGCAGTATCCTTGCCTGGAAAATCCCATGGACAGAGGAACCTGGTGGGCTAAGGTTCATGCAGTCACAAAGAGTTGGGCACGACTGAGTGGCTAACACTTCAGCACTTCTCTGTGTATTCTCGCCGCCTCTCGTTAGTCTCCCTAGCTTCTGTTAGGCCTTTGCCATTTTCGTCCTTTCTTGTGTTCATCTTTGCATGAAATGTTCCCTTAGTATCTACAGTTTTCTTGAAGAGATCTCTAGTCTTTCCCATCCTATTGTTTCCCTCTATTTTCTTGCATTGTTTACATAAGACTTTATGTCGCCTTGCTGTCCTTTGAAACTCGGCATTCAGTTGGGTATATCATTCCCTTTTGCTTCTCTTCTTTTCTCAGCTATTTGTAAGGCCTCCTCAGGCAACCACTTTGCCTTCTTTCATTTCTTTCTCTTTGGGATGGTTTTGGTCACCACCTCCTATGCAACGTTACCAACCTCCGTCCATAGTTCTTCAGACCCTCTGTCTACCAGATCCAATCCCTTGAGTCTGTTTGTCGTCTCTGCTGTGTAATCATAAGGGATTTGATTTAGGTCACACCACTAGGTCTAGCGGTTTTCCCTACTTTCTTCAATTTAAGCCTGCATTTTGCAATAAGGAGTTTATGATCTGAGCCGCAGTCAGCTCCCTGTCTTGTTTTTACTGACTGTATAGAGCTTCTCCATCTTCAGCTGCAAAGAATATAATCAATCTGATTTTGGTATGGACCATCTGGTGATGTCCATGTGTAGAATCCTCTCGTGTTGTTGGAAGAGGGTGTTTGCTATGTTCTCTTGGAAAAACTCTGTTAACCTTTGTCCTGTTTCATTTTGTACTCCAAGACCAAACTTGCCTGTTATTCCAGGTATTTATTGACTTCCTACTTTATATTCAATCCCCTGTGATGAAAAGGACCATTTTTTGGTGTTAGTTCTAGAAGGTCTTATGAAAGTGAAAGTGAAGTTGCTCAGTCTTGTCCCACTCTTTGCGACCCCATGGACTGTAGTCTACCAGGCTCCTCTGTCCATGGGCTTCTCCAGGCAAGGATACTGGAGTGGGTTGCCATTTCCTTCTCCAGGGGATCTCCCAACCCAGGGATCGAATCCAGGTCTCTCACATTGCAGGCAGACGCTCTACCCTCGATTCCCTGGAGAAGGACAAACTGGGATCATTCTATTGTTTTTGAAATTGCACGCAAGTACTGCATTTTGGACTCTTTTGTTGACTGTGTGGGATGATTTAACTGATTAATGGCCTATGAATCAAGGCAGTGTGTAGCTCCAGGCAGAGATAATTTTATATTTACATTATTATCAGCTCTTTGAAATTTGAATAACAACACTAAATGTATAATTTCCTGAAACTGTTAGAATATATGTACACTTACGGTTAATGAATTCTTATATGATTTCCCAGTTGTGTGTGTGTGTGTGTGTGTGTGTGTGTGTGTGCGCGCGCGCGCGCGTGCGTGTGCTTAGTTACTCAATCATGTCCGACTCTTTGTGATCCCATGAACTGTAGACCTCCAGGCTCCTCTGTCCATGGAATTCTCCAGGCAAAAATACCGGAGTGGGTGCTGCAGGGAATCTTCCCAACCCAGGGATCGAACTCAGGTCTTCCGCAGGCAGATTCTTTACCATCTGAGTCACCGGGGATGCCCTCCTAGTTGCATAGTTATTTCACATCTTGGCAGTCTTCTATTTAATGTGAAATACAAATTTGTTTTGAGAAATTTCACTTTATATAAAAATACTGAGCTTTCATAGTATTTAGAAAGACCATTTTTTAATTCTCTCTTCTGAGAATAAAACTCTTTCTTGAAATATACCTGTTGGAATCAGTTGCAAAAGGTTAAAAATCAAAACTTATTGTGAGATCTTGGGGACACTCTGAAACCAGTGCCTTTGACTGCTCGCTACGCAGGATCTGTAAAGAGACGTGATCGTTTGTAATATTTTTTACTCTCAGTTTTGTCAGAGCACTACTGTGTACTCAGCATCTGTCCCAATGTGGCCCTTTTCTGTAAGCATTTACCAATGGCAAAGAGCACTAGTCTTTTTTGAAAATAAATGTATCTAGTCATCCACAGCAGTCACTTCTTCTAGCCTATTACCTTTTTCATTAAAAGATTATTTAGTATTATTTTAAACTAAAGTCTTTGTTGTTTTGTTCATAAAATTTCCAGGTTGGATTCAGCCTTGGCTTTGTTGGTCCTTGGGGAGGCTGCCAGATTAAACATAGCTTGTTTGAAAGCGTTCATGGACCTAATGAGAGATTTTCTGTTAAGCATTATGTCTGTTCAAAATCAGGTAAGAGTATATTGTTAATGAAAGTGCACACAAAGACCTAAATTGAAACAAATTTTACTTCTGACCCTATTTTAATTGTACGTTATATTAGAACTTATAATGATCATGAAGGAAAGTGAAAGTGTTAGTTGCTCAGCCATGTTTGACCCTTTGGAACCCATAGACTGTGGCCCGCCAGGCTCCTCTGTCCATGGGATTCTCCAGGCAAAAATACTGGAGTGCGTAGCCATTCCTTTCTCCAAGGATCTTTCCAACCTGGGATCAGACCCAGGTCTGCATTGCAGGCAGATTTTTTACTGTCTGAGCCACCAGGGAAGCACCTATAATGAGCCTGACTTTGTAATAATAATTTTAGTTAAATGTGAAAGTAAAGCATGTTTACTATACATCCCAGTATAAACAGATAGATAGAGACACAGAGATAGTATCTTATACTCACAGGCACACATGCATGCACCCAGGAGGAATTTTTAAATTTTATTAACAAACATGGGATCAGATAGTCATGGTTTAGTTTCCTATTTAAAAAAAATTTGTCATTACATATTATTAAGATTTATTAATACATTTTAGTGAGGATGAGGTAACTGTTTCTCTGTTGCTGAACTTTGACCTTATTTCTGATTCAGTTAATTGCATTATTCACAGTTCAGTTCAGTCGCTTAGTCGTGTCCAACTCTTTGCAACCCCATGGACTGCAGCATGCCAGGCTTTCCTGTCCATCACCAACAACAATTCACATTTAATTACAAATAATATTGAACTGATATTCTCATACAAAAAATCTTTACCTGCATTTATGAATATTTCTTTAGAATAGATTTGTTACCAAATGATAGACTCTATACTTTCTTTTAATACTCTTACAACAGCTGTTCAAATTCCTCTCCAGAAGATATAACTTTTTTGCATTCCTATGAAAAAATATGTAAAAGTGTACATACAAATCAAACTATATACAAAACAGATTCTTTTACAATATGAAATGGAGAATAGTATCTCATTGGATTAATTGACAATCCATTGATTACTAAGGAAATTGAAATGTTGTACTTTATATACTTTTTAGTAATTTTTTTATTTTTTGAACCTTGTCTCATGAAATCTACCCATGGAATACTTGCTTTTAATGAGCACATTTTAGAAGTGTTAGTTGATTATGGTCTTTTAACAACTCAATAAAAACTGAAGCTATTTCTTATAAGTGTGGTATATAGTTCTCATTATGACAGAACATACTTGATTCTCTAATAGCTATTTTCTCATTTTAGGATAAAAGCTGCGAGGTAGATGATTTTTCCTGGGCCCAGAATATAGTCTCCATATACATAAAAATTCTTGCAGAAATCTGCTTATATGCGACCAATTCTGTTTTGAGAAAGACTGCTTTAGTTGGTTTCTGTGACTGTGAAAGTCCACAGAACGATGTTTTACTTGTGGGCAAATCACCAGAAGAGCCAGAACTGAGGGAAACAAGCATTTCGGGTCTTTTGGAATATTTCTCTTCAGAAACATCAGATTGTTGTGAGTAAACTGTTTTTCAACTTGAGAAATAATTTTAATATATCTCTCTATATATGATAATCTTTTTTATGTACAAAAAGTTAACATTTTGAAGTGGGAAGGTAATTTCAAATTTACTAGAACTTTCTACCAATTTAGGAAGTCTATTTTATAAGATGGAAACTTTTGATCAATAGTTTTAAAACAGCTGAAATGTACCCTAAAGTTTGTTGATTTGTGGTTCAAGTTATATTCCTGGGAAACAGGAGATGACCTTAGGAAAACTTGTAAAATGTGTGTAAAGTTTGTTTTACTCTTGTTCCATTAGGCCTTCTCATCCATCTTCTCCATTTGGTTTTACTGTTTCTCTTGTTCTTCCCAGACCCCAGAGCGTTTCTTTTTAATCACTCAGATATTATAGTTCATTCTTCACATCTCGCATTTTATGCTCAAAATGTACCTGACTTGTGTCTCAAGACTTGAGTTTAATTTTCTACTATTGCCTATGCATATTATTAGAATAAAATGCTTCTGTTTTTAAAAGAGCATGTCAGGGACAATATAATTCAAAAGTGTCCTTTCAGGCTAACTAGCAGTCTTCTTTATGAATATCATGTAGCCTATAGTCCATATGTCATTATAGTTTCTTAGGGATATGCCTCTCACTTCCATTAAGTTTTAAGATAATTGAGATTGGAGAATCGTGTGTGAATTATATTCGTATTAACCCAGTATTTACCATGGTATTTAGCACATAAGAGGTGGGCAATAATGATAGTGAGTTTATTATGTAATTAAATAAATCACTGAATTTCAAAGATAATTGCAAGATAAGGAGGCAAATTCATCGACTTTGAACATATGTGAATATAATTTTAAACAGTAAGACCTTAGTCACAGATAGTTTCTTTCTCAAGAACTTGCTTGCTATTTTAAAAGTACTTTCAATATAGTTCTGGTTTAAACAGTAGATTGGAACTTACACTGAAGTGTAATTTATTTGACTTTTGCCCACCTATTAAGAAGATGATGCTTATTTTTTACTAGTGCCAATTTTAAACAGATTTTTAGATAACAGATAAATTATACTTCTCCCTTGTTTATAGTATTGATCAAGTGAACAGGTATTCACTCCTCTCACTGTTCACATTGCTTGAAATATTTAGAATGGTCAGAAGTCTTCCTGTATAGCAGCAGCTCAACAAATGACTTTTAACTTGCCCCTGCATAGATTCATGTGAAACTTTGGGGCCTTCCGTGTTTTCCCAGGTGTGTAGAATTAGTTCTTTCTGCTCTTCCACTGCTCTGTTCAGTGGTGGGTCCAGAAGACAGCCTTCCATTGTAGGATCTGTACTCCTGGAAGCTTCTTGGCCTCCCTCTGACCATGACCCCTGAGCTCTGGTGAAACCTCACAGTGGTAGGGTGTTTCTGTGGATCCTGGAAGTTTTCTTCTTTTTAGTGATCTGATATTTTTTTTCAGCAGATTGATGATTTCAGTGCATTTATTTGTTCATTGTTGATCTTTCTCTGAAGCTTCTCATCATCTCCCAGTGACTTTGACAGCATAGGAATAGAATATGGGTGACTTCTTGGAAGAGATTTTTGCTTTTCCGTTTATTATTTACAGCTTCATATTCCTCATCCCCCTGAGCAATACACCCCAGATCTTCCCAGCTCAAATACTGGTCATGTCCCCTATAATCGTTTCTCTACCGGGAGCAGACCTGTTGAGATTTTTCTGGCAGTTGTTTGTGCTTTTTTCCTCTGAGCAGTGCTTATGGAGAGGGATGTGAGCTTGGACTTGCCAAGGTCTAGTCATCCTTGGGCATTATTTTTTCTTCTTTACCAACTTGTTTCTGGTTGGTATGAACTCAAACCAGCGGAAGAGTATGATATCCAAGAAACAGCAGATTCTGACATATGTCCCTAGGTGACATCGCTGCCTAGATACTTGTACTGTAACTGATAGTCTCATGAAGGTATATATTTTAATTCTGTCCTGAATAGCTCCTGTAGGAATGTCTAAATTTCACTGTTGGTATAATGTACAATGTGGATCTATCCATCCGTAATGTTATAGATCAAAGAGCCTTCTCTACAGATCACATGGAGTCAGCATTTTATTCTTAAATGGCAATAAAATATATAGAGAGAAGGCAGTTTCTAACAGACTGCCGTCTGAAGGAGGTGCCCTGAGGCCATGGGTGACTCTTCTGCTTTTGCTGATGTTTTTCTTATGCTTATACTTGAACTTAGCATTGAAATAATTAAATAGCATTTTATCAATATTTTCTCAACCCAAGTGGGAAAATAGATGTTTCCAGCTATGGAATACCTTTAAATATTCTATCAGCAGTAAAAAGGAGAGACATACCAAAGTTACTTCCTCTGCAGTCAAAAGTCAATACATTTCTTTGGCATCAAAGTTGTACAAGCCATAAATAATACTAGTGGTGTTTGCCTCATTAACGATTCTTAGTATTTTGAAATCATCAGTACTTAAAGCATCTCCATGTGGTTTCCTGTGGGGAGTGTTTAAAGTAAATTGATGATGATTGTTTTGCTAAAGATGTCTCAAGAGTGTCAGACAATCCTGCGCTTTTCTTCGTCTCTATCAGAAGCAGGGAGTGAACTTCTGCTGGACAGAAGGGTTAGGCCTCCTCCTTGGGCTCGTTCTGAGTGTTTGGTCTTCCTGCATCAGTCAGCATGTTGAACAGTCATTGCTTTACACGACTGTTCACATGCATGGTCAAATATATCACCAAGGGATAGGGCTTACTATCTTTGTTGATGTGTTTCATTGTCACTTGATTCTCTGTGGCATCGCTGGTTGATTTTCCCGCAGAGGGAGAATGACTCTCTCTGGGTTGTCCTGGTTGCGTGATTGTCGATGATGGCCACCACTTCTATCAGCTCACTTAGAATAGATGCCTCCAGAAGGAATGTCATCTGTGCGGACCTTGTCAGCATGATTGCTGGAGAGGATAGGACTGTCTTTTTGGAAAGTGACATAGAGAACAAGGAGTGCTTCTTTATTTAATTGAAAATAACTTGATTTTTCTCATAATTTTCCCTTCAAGTAAGTATATTTTTTGTTTAGAGTGAAAGAATCAATTCTGGAGTCATACAGATTTGTATTTCAATTCTGTCACTTGTATCTCAAAATTCTAGGTCAAATTATCTAATCTTTTGATTGGATTTCTTTGCTCCATAATTAAGATAAAAATACTATTCTTATCATGAGACTTTTTGTAAGAAAAAAACTATGGAAAATATACATCCTTGGCATAGTAACTCATGGATAGTAAATGTCCAATGGATATTAATAGGTTTTTCAATTGCTAGTGTAGTTAATGATGTTGAGAAGTCAGTGAGGAAGGGTTTTTTCCTAATGCTTACTCCTTTGTACACTTTCTATCTGGGAATTCTCTTTTATTTACTTAAAAGATATAACTGACTCTGGAAAACATTTAAGAATATTATCAATGGCCCTTTTATGAATGAATCACGCAGTATTCTTATGGGCCATTTTTGTGTAAAGCCCTAAAGAGACTCCTCAAATCATGGTTTTGTGAGGACGATGTTATAGGAAACTAATAACTTCCATTGAGTTAATTTCCTGTCGATCTGGCCCGGTGCAGGTGCAGAACCTGAAACATTTAGAGGAATGGATGGCTACTTAGCATGTGCCTTTTCTATTCTAAGGTTTTATGTTAGACCCGCTTATCATAGAGTCGCATATTTGTTAATTCTAGACTGAGGTCTCTGGCCAGTGACAGAAGTGCTCAGCTTTCACGATTTGGGTTGAATAGAAATTTCTATGTACGGTTATAAATACCACCTCTGAATTTAACATCTGGTTGAAACTCCAAGTGTCTGACTTGTAGGGTTCCCTTCATGGAGGACCAGCCTCTACACCTTCTGCTATGGACTGAACTGTGCCCTCAAGCCTCAAAATCCATATGCTGAAGTCACAGCCTGCCACGCGAGTGTATTTGGAGATAGGGCCTGCAAGGGGGCAACTAAAGGCCATGCTGCTGCGGCCCTGACACCGGAGAGCTCACTCTCCGCTGGGTCAGACAGTGAGGAAGCAAGCCGTCCCAACGCCAGGAAGAAGGCCTCACGGTACACCCAGTCAGGAGGCACCTTGACCTCAGACATCTCGGCCTTCAACTCCACGAGAAAATGAACTTCTGTTCTTCAAGACCTCCAGGCTATGGCACTTTGTTATAGCAGCCCAGGCAGACCAATGCTCTTCCCTGTGGTGTTCAGCTGTCGGCAAGTTTGAAGATCATTGTTGGAAAAAAGGTTTTACAGCATTTACCTAGAAAGGACAGTTTTGAACTGGAAAACTATGAGGGAAGTTGAAAAATGTTGATTTATTTAAACACACAGAATTTTTGCCTATTGAAATTATGACTTTGAAAAACACTTTGTCCTGATGGGTAACAGAGTAATAATCAAAATGATATTTGCGAAGCTCTTACTATGTGTCAGGCATTGTTCTAGGCATGTAGCATGCATCACCTAACATATTAATTATTATAACAAGACTGGATTGTAGATATTCGTAGTATCCCCCTTTGATAGATAAGAACACTGAGGCACTAAGTGTCCATTTTTCCAAGCAAATTTAGTTAGTAAACGGCACAGGTGAGACTTAGTCCAGGCACTCTGTCTTCAGGACCTGCACTAATAGCTACCTCATGGTGCTGTGCTAACTGTGCTATTTGACCTTTTGAGTGAAGTGGACAAAAAGAAAAACAATCCATTTGCATGTTGACGAATATGAAAAAGATGACTGAGAACTTCCGTCTGACAGTCTTCGTCCTACAGCAATGCTTACAAAAGCATTTTCAGACTTTCTATTGTGTGAGTCCTTATGGCCAAGATAAACTCCTGGACCTTGTTTCAGAAATTTGGATTGAAAATCTTAAAAGTAGGATCCAGGAACAATCTGTATTGTTAAACCACTTCTGACACTATATTTTGAGAAAACATAGCCTATGTATTTTGCTGTAAGTTAAGTTCAGTTCAGTCACTCAGTCACGTCCAACTCTTTGCAAGCCCATGGACTGCAGCACGCCAGGCCTCCCTGTCCATCACCAACTACCAGAGTTTACTCAAACTCATGTCCATTGAGTCTATGTTGCCATCCAACCATCTCATCCTCTGTTGCCCCTTCTCCTGCCCTCAATTTTTCCCAGCATCAGGGTCTTTTCAAATGAGTCAGCTCTTCGCATCAGATGGCCAAAGTATTGGAGTTTCAGCTTCAACATCAGTCCTTCCAGTGAACACCCAGGACTGATCTTCTTTAGGATGGACTGGTTGGATCTCCTTGCAGTCCAAGGGACTCTCAAGAGTCTTCTCCAACACCACAGTTCAAAAGCATCAATTCTTCAGCGCTCAGCTTTCTTTATAGTCCAACTCTCACATCCATAAATGACTACTGGAAAAACCATAGCCTTGACTAAATGGACCTTTGTTGATAGAGTAATGTCTTTGCTTTTTAATATGCTGTCTGGGTTGGTCAAAATTTTCCTTCCAAGGAGTAAGCGTCTTTTAATTTCATGGCTTTGGTCACCATCTGCAATGATTTTGGAGCCCAGAAAATAAAGTTAGCCTCTGTTTCCATTTCCCCATCTATTTGTCATGAATAGATCATGGGACCAGATGCCATGATGTTAGTTTTCTGAATGTTGAGTTTTAGCCAGCTTTTTCACTCTCCTCTTTCACTTTCATCAAGAGGCTCTTTAGTTCTTCACTTTCTGCCATAACCATGGTGTCATCTGCCTATCTGAGGTTATTGTTATTTCTCCTGGCAGTCTTGATTCCAGCTTGTGCTTCCTCCAGCCCAGCGTTTCTCATGATGTACTCTGCATAGAAGTTAAATAAGCAGGGTGACAATATACAGCCTTGATGTACTCCTTTTCCTATTTGGAACCAGTCTGTTAGTCCATGACAATGCTTTTCTTACTTGTTACAGACCTTTATGCATCCAGCCAGCTAGTCCTTATAGTTTATTCTTTATATAAAACATTACAAAGAGGGAAACCCAGCTCTGTGTTACACACTGTTTGAATATACTGTGTAGTGTATACACTATCTATGCCATATTCTATGTTCCTACTTTGGTTTTTAGAGTGATAAAAGAATAGCTTTTTTAACAAGCCTTGATTATCTGAACTCTGTTCTATGAAAGTAAAACTTGAAGATGATCGATCTGGTGAGAGACTGGCAGAAGACCTGAGTTTAGTGTGTCTCATGGAAGAAACAGGCAGTGAGCGATCGAATCAAGACACCACAGCGTAGTAAGAGCCTCATCAGCCGTGCAGTCCTCAGCTGGCACACATCCAGGCCTCGTGCAAACAGTGCATGGCCACCTTCTGCTCAGAAGCCAGCTGAGGCTTGAATTCCCTGTCTCCCCAAACGGGGCATTCCAGCTTGGAACCCTGCAAAGGATTCTTCCCTGTGTTACAGTGAAATCTACCTTTCCATGTTTTCCAAACTTTTGCTTAAATTTTGCTTCCCAGAGGCAACCAAAAATAGTCTGTTCCATTCCTCACATGCAGTCCTTCAGGTATTTGAAGACTTGCCTTAGCTCTGTTTCTCCATCTCCGCTCTCTCATCAAATCCTGTGTCTTGGCTTACTGCTCCTGTGGTAACTTTTTGTAATGAATGAAAAGCATATTTTAAATATGGTTTATAATTAACATGCATTTTCTGGAGTGTGGTAGTGTTGTTAATTTTGTCTGAATTTGTAGTAATTTATCCTAGTTTAAAGTATGAGGTGAAGACAGGTAGGTCCCAAGTATTTTTCCATCCAGTGTTGTCTCAGAACAGAAAAAAGTAAATATGACATTTTTGCCTTTCATTCTTTTGTTGAGAATTATTTTCTTAAGTTGGTTCTACAGTGATGATAGTGAATGAAATACATGTCACAGTTGTAAAATAACTTAGGGAAAAAAACATTAGCACAGAGTAATATTTCCTCTTTAAAAAGTAAATGAAAGTTAATTGGAATCTTAGAACCAATTGAAACTTTTAATGATAGTCTATTAAATCTTCAATATACCTCTTACCTTGGTGAAGGTTATCCACAAAAATACTCAGTAATATGGTTGTGATTTATACATGAAAAGTATTTAACTCCTTTAATAACTCAAGTACAGGTTAGCCATCAAATTCAGACAAATATAAAATTATAATTATAGTACTGGTTCTATTAATATATATGTAAGGCAGTTAGACAAATGTATTTATGTGTATTTTTAATTTTATTTTATTGTGGGAAAAGCACTTAACGTGATACCTACTTTCTTAGAATTTCACATAGACAATGTGTTATTGTTGACTATAGGTACAGCATGGTAAACCAGTTCTCTAGCGCTTATTCACTCTGCTTGACTGACTTTCTGTCTCTTGATTAGTAACTCCTCACGTCTCCTTTCCCCGGCCTCTGGAAGCCGCAGTCTCACTCTCTGATTTTATGAAGACGACTGTTTCACATGCCTCCTATGAATGGGATCATGCAGTATTTTGTCTTTCACTGACTGACCTACTTTGTTTCACATAATGTCCCCAAGATTCATGTGTGTTGCTACAGATGGCAGAACTTCCTTCATTTTAAAGCTGGATAGTATTCCACTGCAGAAATGTACCACAGTTTCCTTGTCCACTCATCTCCTGATGGACATTAAAGTTGTTCCTATCTCTCGGTTACTGTGAGCAGTGCTGTACTAAAGATAAGAGTGAATATCTCTGTCTAAATGTAAGAACTGTGTATCCTTTCCTTTGGATATATATAGCCATAAGTGGGATTGCTGGATCACATGGTAATTCTATTTTTATCTTTTGAGGAACACTCAAACTTTTACATAGCACCTGTTACCATGCTTCTTCAAGAAAATTAGAGATACCAAGGGAACATTTCATGCAAAGATGGGCTCAATAAAGGAAAGAAATGATATGGACCTCTAACAGAAGCAGAAGATATTAAGAAGAGGTGGAAAGAATACACAGAAGAACTGTACAAAAAAGATCTTCACGACCAAGATAATCACGATGGTGTGATCACTCACCCAGAGCCAGACATCCTGGAATGTGAAGTCAAGTGGGCCTTAGAAAGCATCACTACGAACAAAGCTAGTGGAGGTGATGGAATTCCAGTTGAGCTCTTTCAGATCCTGAAAGATGATACTGTGAAAGTGCTGCACTCAATATGCCAGAAAATTTGGAAAACTCAGCAGTGGCCACAGGACTGGAAAATGTCAGTTTTCATTCCAATCCCAAAGAAAGGCAATGCCAAAGAATGCTCAAACTACTGCACAATTGCCCTCATCTCACATGCTAGTAACGTAATGCTCAAAATTCTCCAAGCCAGGCTTCAACAGTACATGAACCAAGAAATTCCAGATATTCAAGCTGGATTTAGAAAAGGCAGAGGAACCAGAGATCAAATTGCCAATATCCATTGGATCATTGAAAAGGCAAGAGAGTTCCAGGAAAACATCTACTTCTGCTTTATTGACTATGCCAAAGCCTTTGACTGTGTGGATCACAATAAACTGTATAAAATTCTGAAAGAGATGGGAATACCAGACCACCTGAGCTGCCTCTTGAGTAATCTGTATGCAGGTAAAGAAGCAACAGTTAGAACTGGACATGGAACAACAGACTGGTTTCAAATAGGGAAAGGAGTATGTCAAGGGTGTATATTGTCACCCTGCTTACTTAACATATGCAGAGTACATCATGCAAAATGCTGGGCTGGATGAAGCACAAGCTGGAATCAAGATTGCTGGGAGAAATATCAATAACCTCAGATATGCAGATGACACCACCCTTATGGCAGAAAGTGAAGAACTAAAGAGCCTCTTGATGAAAGTGAAAGAGGAGAGTGAAAATGTTGGCTTAAAAACATGGAACAACAGACTGGTTTCAAATAGGGAAAGGAGTATGTCAAGGGTGTATATTGTCACCCTGCTTACTTAACATATGCAGAGTACATCATGCAAAATGCTGGGCTGGATGAAGCACAAGCTGGAATCAAGATTGCTGGGAGAAATATCAATAACCTCAGATATACAGATGACACCAGCCTTGTGGCAGAAAGCAAAGAAGAACTAAAAAGCCTGTTGATGGAAGTGAAAGAGGATAGTGAAAAAGTTGGCTTAAAACTCAACATTCAGAAAACTAAGATCAGGACATCCAATCCCATCACTTCATGGGAAATCACTGCAGATGGTGACTGCAGCTATGAAAGTAAAAGATGCTTGCTCCTTGGAAGAAAAGCAATGACCAACCTAGACAGCATATTAAAAAGCAGAGACATTCACTTTGCCAACAAAGGTCCATCTAGTCAAGGCTATGCTTTTTCCAGTAGTCATGTATGGATGTAAGTGTTGGACTATAAAGAAATTTGACAGCCAAAGAATTGATGCTTTTGAACTGTGGTCATAAAGAGTCAGACAGAACTGAGCAAATGAACTGAACTGAACTGAACAGTTGCCATGTTGCATTCCCACCAGCAGTAATTTTTCTTCCCATTTGAGTCAACACATGTTGTGTTTGCTTTTTGTGGATAATGGCCGTCCTGATGCGTGTGAGGTAGTATCTCATTGTGGTTTTAATTTGCATTTCCCTGATGACTCTTAACATTGAGCGTTATTTTTTATTTTTTTTTTTCGTTTACCTACTGACCACTTGTATGTCTATGAGGTCCTTTGTTCATGGTGGTGCATCTTTATGAAAGTTATTTTCAGTCCTTGTCAGGTAAATCATATAGTGCTATCTCACTGAGATTTGTTTCTGCAGATTTTTTTTTCTTTTGTTTGGAATTCTTTGCTCAGTTATTCAGTGAAGAGATATATTACCCAATCAGGATATCCCTTTGACTCTGAATTCAGTTTTGACTCTCTTTGTGCATTTTTGGCTGCACTGGGTATTAATCGTGGCGCACAGGGCTCTTCATGGTGGCACGTGGCTTCTCTGGCTGTGGTGTCTGTTTAGGTGCTGTGATCATAGCTCTTTGACTCTCTGTCACTCTTCTCTCTCACCCTCATCAAGACACTCTTTAGTTCCTCTCCACTTTCTGCCATAAGAGTGATATCATCTGCAGAGCTGAAATTGTTGATATTTCTCCCAGCAATCTTGATTCCAGCTTGAGATTCAGCCAGCTTGGCATTTCGCATGATGTACTCTGCATATAAGCTAAATAAGCAGGGTGACCACATGCAGCTGTGGTGTGCTCCTTTCCCGATATTTCAGTCTGTTGTTCCTTGTCCCGTTCTACTCTTGGTTCCTGAGGTTTCTCGCATACAGGTTTCTCAGGAGACAGATAAGAATTTTCCCATCTCTTTAAGAATTTTTTATAGACTACTGTTGTGATCCTCAAAGACTTTCATGTAGTCAATGAAGTAGAAGGAGATTTTTCCCAGAATTCCCTTGCTTTCTCCATGATCCAACGAATATTGGCAATTTGATCTCTGGTTCCTCTGCCTTTCCCTAAATCCAGCTTGTACATTTGGAAGTTCTTGGTTCACATACTGCTGAAGCATAGCTTGAAGGCTTTTGAGCATATCCTTGTAGCATGTGAAATGAGGGTATTTGTATGGTAGTTGCTAAAGCTGAAACTCCAGTACTTTGGCCACCTCATGTGAAGGATTGACTCATTGGAAAAATCCCTGATGCTGGGAGGGATTGGGGACAGGAGGAGAAGGGGATGACAGAGGATGAGATGTTTGGATGGCAACACTGACTCGATGGACATGAGTTTTTTTTTTAAATATAAATTTATTTATTTTAATTGGAGGCTAATTATTTTACAATATTGTACATGAGTTTGAGTAAACTCTGAAAGTTTGTGATGGACAGGGAGGCCCAGCGTGCTGTGATTCATGGGGTCACAAAGAGTCGGACACGACTGAGTGACTGAACTGAGCTGTATGGTAGTGGGACCATTGTTTGGCATTGCCCTTCTTTGAGATTGAAATGAAAGCTGACTTTCTCCAGTGCTATGTTTCCCAAATTTGCTGATGTAAATTTGATGCAACACTTTAGCAGCACTTTAATCTTTTAGGATTTGAAATAGCTCAGCTGCAATTCTATCACTTCCACCAGCTTTTTTTGTAATAAAGCTTCCACTGAACTAACTGAAGGCCCACATGACTTCACACTCCAGAATGTCCAGCTCTAGGTGAGTGACCACACCATTGTGGTCATCCGTCATTAAGACCTCGTTAGTACAGTTCTTCTGTGTATTCTTGCCACCTTTTCTTAATCTCTTCTGCTTCTGTTAGGTCCTTACCATTTCTGTCCTTTATCGTGCCTGTCCTTGCATGAAATGTTCCCTTGATATCTCCAATTTTCTTGAAGAGATCTCTAGTCTTTCCCAGCCTATTGTTTTCCTCTATTTCTTTGCATTGTTCATTTAAGAAGGCCTTTTTATCTCTCCTTGCTGTTCTCTGGAACTCTGCATTCAGTTGAGTATATCTTTCCCTTTCTCCTTTTCTCAGGTATTTGTAAGGCCTCCTCAGCCAACCACTTTGCCTCCTTGCATCTCATTTTCTTTGGGATGGTTTTGATCACCACCTCCTATACGATGTTACAAACTTCCGTCCATAGTTCTTCAGGCACTCTCTCTACCAGATCTAATGTCTTGAATCTTATTTGTCACCTCCACTGTATAATCATAAGCGGTTTGATTTACATCATACCTTAATGGCCTAGTGGTTTTCCCTACATTCTCCATTTCTAAGCCTGAATTTTGCATGATCTGAGCCACTGTCAGCTCCAGGCTTGTTTTTACGTACTCTATAGAGCTTCTACATCTTCAGCTGCAAAGAACATAATCTGTCTGATTTTGGTATTGGCCATCTGGTGATGTATATGTGTGGAGTTGTCATTCGGGCTGTTGGCTATAACTAGCATGTTTTCTTGGCAAAACTCTGTTAGCCTTTGCCCTGTTTCATTTTGTACTCCAAGGACAAACTTGCTTGTTTTCTGGTTATCTCTCTCTCTCTCTCTCTCTCTCTCTTTTTGCTTGCATTCCAATCCCCTGTGATGAAAAGGGCACCTTTTTTGATGTTAGTTCTAGGAGGTGTTGTATTAATAGGTCTTCATATAACTGGTCAACCTCAGCTTCTTCAGCATCAGTGGGTGGGGCAGAGACTTGGATTACTGTGCTATTGAATGGTTTGCCTTAGAAATCAAGTGAGATCATTCTGTCTTTTTTGAGATTGTACCCAAGTACTTTACTTCAGACTCTTTTGTTGACTATGAGGGCTACTCCATTTCTAAGGGAATCTTGCCCACAGTAGTAGATATAACAGTCATCTTAATCGAATTTGCCCATTCCTGTCCGTTTTAGTTCAGAGTCCTAAGATGGTGTTCATTCTTGCCATCTTCTGCTTGACCACATCCAACTTCCTTTGATTCTGGGCCTGACATTCCAGGCTCCTATGCTGTATTGCTCTTTGCAGCATCGGGCTCTGCTTTCACCCCCGCACACGTCCGTAACCAGGCCTTGTCTCCCCTGTGGCCCAGCCGCTTCGCTGTTTCTGGAGTCATGTTGATAATCGCTCTCTGCTCTTCCCTAGTAGCATGTTGGACACCTTGCAAAATGGGGGGCTCATCTTCCAGTGTCATATCTTTCTGCCTTTTCATGTGTCCAGGGGGTCTCCAGGCATGGGTACTGGAGTGGGCTGCTGTTCCCTCCTCCAGTGGACGGACCACGGTTTGTCAGTGTTCTTCACTGTGACCTGTCCATCTTGGGTGGCCCTGAACAACATGGCTCAAAGCTTTCCTGAGTAACACAGGCCTCTTCACCGTGATAAGGCTGTGATGGGGGGCTCATCTTCCGGTGTCATATCTTTCTGCCTTTTCATGTGTCCAGGGGGTCTCCAGGCATGGGTACTGGAGTGGGCTGCTGTTCCCTCCTCCAGTGGATGGACCACGGTTTGTCAGTGTTCTTCACTGTGACCTGTCCATCTTGGGTGGCCCTGAACAACATGGCTCAAAGCTTTCCTGAGTAACACAGGCCTCTTCACCGTGATAAGGCTGTGATCCATGAAGAGGCCTGTTACTATTGAGGACATCTCCAATTCCATTTAAGAACAATTCTGTTAAAAAAAAAATTGTTTTGCTCCCCTCGGTGACGTCTAACACACACTAATTTTAGCGGTATTGTAGGTCTCTTCCGTTATACTCTCACTTTAAAAATTGGAGTAAGCCTTTATTTGTCTCGCTCATCTCTGCTCTAAATGCCTTACTGATTGACACATCTAAGGGCAGAAGTTTGCTGGTTAGCTTGGTGGGCAGTAATACGCTTCTCCACAATTTCTGGTTTGAAGCCAGGCTTCTCTAACAGTCCAACACTTGGGCAGCACTTGTCCAACTGTAATTTTCATTCCTTTCTCATTCATTCTATGTTTGCATTAGACTGGGGTAAACAGACGTCACTTATCAGGATGCAAAGTATTAGAAGTTCCCTGGTGGTCTAGTGTTTAAGACTTTGTACTTCCACTGCAGAGCACACAGCTTTGATCCCTGGTCAGGGAACTTAAGATCCCATATGGTGCTACAAAAAAAAAAAAAGTAAAATTTTTAAGGATTTGTTATCTTAATTAAGAAAAGGGAGGCTTTTATTGCTCAAAGATATCATCAAGATTCTGTCTCTTGACATCTTTGTATTCTGACAGCTCAGGATGTTGGATTTTCATTCCTATGCTTGTTACCTCATTGTTAAAAGGTGGCATTTGGGCTCTAGACGTCACAGACCCACAGAGGAATGCAAAGCAAAAGGAAAGAAATGGAATGATGCCGACTCTCTTCTAGAGCTCGCCTACCTTATCATAAAATGGAAGATTTCCAGAAGGATGGCGAAAGACTAGCCCACGTGTGAAGCTGTCAGGCCTGGCTTCCCTTGTCACCACTAGCTACAAGGAAGGTTGGAGAAATAAATGTCTGGTAGGGAGAGAGACATTTATAATGGCTCATGAGAATTCATTCCCAAGATCTGGGTACAAAATAGGTTTCTGTTTTTAAGGAAGGGTTGCCTCTAATGACTTTCCTAGGAAGTAGAAAAGATGGCAAGTCTGTGCAGCCAGCACAACATACCAACTCAATGTATTATTTTATCATCTGTAAGTTTCAATAGTCATAGTCATAGTGTTAGCAATTTGAATAGTCATAGTATCTACTATTTTGAGTTTACTATCTTGTTTGGTTACATATCCAATGTCCGATGGGCTTTGCCTTTGTTTGGTATTTATGAAAGTTGAAAGTTAGTTTATTTCACATTAGTGTAAAATATATTGCTTTTACATTTACTTGTATAATTTGTGCTATTTTTGTTTTGACCTAAATATGTTGTACATATATTCATAACAAATATGAAACTCCTTTCTTTATGTTGATCCTCTAAATTAATTGATAACTTCTGTCCTTATTATTGAAAACTCATGAGTTGTCCTTTTCTGAAATACTGAACAACTTCAGTTATATTTGTCTAATACTATATTTTCAATTTCTCTTTTTATGATAACTTTACAATTTTACCAATGAAATTGTTTTGCTTTTTCATTTGCTCCAAGTTCATATTTTCTTAGTTGCTTTTTAGAAAAAAATATATCATTCAGAAGCTTAATTACTGTGTTCTTTGGGGAACGTTATAATGTTAGACTTGATCCCAATGCTTCTGAGCCTTGGGCAATAGTAGTGATAAATATAAATATGAAAGTTTATGAGGAGTAACACAGATTCTGCCTCTGCTTATGTGGTTTAAATTCTTACTATTTTTGTGAAATCTGCTCATAGGATGTGACAGTCTGGACTGCTTTGTGTAGCTGTGCTCTGTCTTTAAATGAAATCATTGCTAAACATCTCTGGCTTTTGGCTCCCCGTGTCTGATCCACATCAAGAATGTTTTTGATGTAAAAAAAAAAAATACTTGTTATACATTTGTGTAAGTGTGTGTGTTTATATGTGTGTGTGTGTGTGTGTGTGTTTGTGTAAATACAATGAGTAGGTAACATGTGGTAAGGTGGGTTAAGAACGAACTATCAACAAATCATGTTTTGATAAATAATTACACACTTGGCTTCTTTAAAGTTTAAGTACTGCCTACCATAATCTCACATAATAAATTCAAAAAGTAATTTCCACATGAATTAAAACCTTTAAAATAACCGGAAGAAAATACAGTGTAGCAGTTTTGTAACTTTCAAGTAGGAAAGCATCTGGCAAACAACACAGAAGTCATAAATCGTAAAAGTCATGATAGGAAGACTACATAAAATATATAATGTTTATATAATATGCATAATCTATAATGCTCATATAATATGCAGATATACATGATGTTTGTACAGCCCACCAGGCTCTTCTGTCCATGGGGATTCTGCAGGTAAGAATACTGGAGTCGGTAGCCGTTCCCTTTTTCAGGGGACCTTCCCAACCCAGGGATGGAACCCAGGTCTCCTGCACTGCAGGCAGATTCTTTACCACTAAGCCATCAGGGAAGCCCACATGAAATAGAGATAATAATAAAAGGAAATATCACTTGTCGTCTCTGTCGCTATCTTCAGTACTCAGTGGTTTCAGAACCTGTTAGATGGCCACAGCTGGACCAAGACGAAGTCTGAGCTTGCATTTCCTTCCCTTCCCTGGCTGCCTTCCCTTGTGATTATCACGTAAATCCATAGTTTGGAACTTCAGACACAGCCTCCTAAAGCTACAAATGTTCCCAGAGGAAATGTCTGCACATCCAGTGCGAAACCAGAGCTCTCGGGGCCAGCGGGATGGTTTCCGTTCTCTCTCACGTTAGTGCTTCAGGGTGGGGATGAGCAGACGACAAGAGGACGTGTTTCCGGACCCGGAGGCCCAGATCCGCCCGGAGCGGCGAGAAGCGCGCGGCGCCCTGCCTCCCCCGCCTGCTGCCTCCTCCGTCGTCTGCTGCCTCCTCCGCCTGCTGCCTCCCCCGTCTGCTGCCTCCTCCGGCCAAGCTGCTGCAGGGGAGAGGGTGGCTTCTGTGCGGAACGTGGGAGAAGTAGAAATTTCAGGTCTGAGGCACAAGACGAAGGGTCCCTGCAATCCAGTATTCTGAGACTTGTACTTCTACTTGTATTTCCATTTTGCAAACTTCAGATATCCGTTATATTTTGTAATTTAAGATAATACCCGATAAAAATGGGGAGAGCTAACCATTTTCTTCCTTGTCAACACTGCTTCTAGCAGTCAAAGCCTACCCTGTAGGGACTGCAGAAGATAATCCATTTTGGAAGCGAGACCTCATCCTCTAAATTTGCATGAGAATCTTCATAAATCCCCAAGCATAGTAAAACATTATTGTAATTTCTGAAAATTAAAACGTGTTATTGCTCTTCTCAGGAAGTTTTGCTCTCATTTCTACAAATGTGTCTTCATTTAGTTCTGTACCTGTAACTAAAAGGTTCCTACTGCCTCATTCTCTTTATTCCCTAGTATGATTGCTACTGTTTCTTTTGGTTGCAACAGTTAAAACTTGCGCTGGACTTCTTAATCAAAAACCTTTGACCATGTAAAAATCACTAGCTATCCAAATAAAGGTACAGAGACTCTCATGGAAACATCTCCCATGTTCTTAAATTGTAAATACAAAGATGTATCCAGTTTGATCCAGGGGTTTAAGATCCATCTGTAGCCCAACGTAGTAGCAAGAGACCCATGAACTAGAAACCATGCAATATTTTAAAGTGTTCATGGTGCCGAAGTACATCCCAAAGTCCCATCTTAAAAAGCAATTTTGTAGTAATATATCTTAGCAGAAGGCAAAAAAGATATATTTTGGCTCCCTATCCAAATTTTATTAGGAAGCAAATGTGTATACACATTAATGAAAATTAAAAAAAAAAAAAACACGCTAGGTACTTAAAACTTCCTTGGTTGTAGCAGTTAGAATTCTATTAAGCTCTTGCAGAGTGCTTCAGACCATTTTTTTCTACCGTTTAATCTTGCCCAGAAACACTTATACTCTAGAGCCGCTGTCATCTTCACCCAGCTCTCCCGTGCATCGAGAGTAGCTGATAGTATGTTCATGGGTACAGAAATCCCTGATTTAATCTAACACCTTAATTCTGTGTGAGATCCAGGTATTTCTTAAAGGTTTTGACTGAGTAGTTATTTCATTTAAGACATCTCAAGGAGCTGCTTATTGGAAAGAATTATAAAACATCCCCATGTGGAGTGAAGTGTGAGAGATTTAGAAGATGAGGGAAAATGGCACCAAAATTGTTCAGTTGCAGATGAAAAAAAGTTCACTGGTCTGGACTTGGTGTCAGATATTTGGGGTTACTCTCAGCTCAGCTGTCAAGTTCTAGATGGCACTAGGTAGCTTGATTTATTTCTCAGAATCTTAGTTTCCTCAAGATTATGGATTTTAAGAATGTTTGCATGTAATATGCTCATAAACATTGTCATTATTTCTTATTTCCAAAAAGAAATCTTTTCCGTTTCCTTCCTTTTTTTGTTGTTGCCTTTCAGATACAAAAACCTGTGAGGATTAACTGCTTCCATTGAGATAGTCCATTTAATTGAATGCAATTGAAAGTGAATCCAAGAATGAGAAGTCTGGTATTTCTTTAATTATATGAGTCATGAATGTTCTTGACAAACAAATGAACTACTTTCTTCTTTGGTTCCCAATTGTGACTCCAGAAAACAGTTATTTTTAATGAAAGATTTCTGTAATTGACTATGGGAAAAGATCATGAAATTTAAGGAGGATGGGTTCTAATCAGTTCCTTAAATATTTGTCAACATTTTGGCTTCCTTCTTGTCATTACATTTCAATTAACTATCATATGCTAATAAAAGCAAAAGCTAATTTTTGCTTTGTTTTTTTTTTTTATCATACTTATAACAAAAGAGGGCATATTAGTAATACTCTGGCTCTCTTTGGTTTGCTCTGTCATCACACATTAAAATGACCCTTAGACCTAAACTTATGTGGGCTTCCCTGGTGGCTCAGCAGTGAAGAACATCCTTTCAATGCAGGAGATGTGGGTTTGATCCCTAGGTTGGGAAGGTCTCCTGCAGAAGGAAGTGGCAACCCACTCCAGTATTCTTGACTGGGAAATGCCACAGACAGAGGAGCCTGGGGGCCTACAGTCCATGGGGACGCAAGAGTCAGACACGACTTAGCAACTAAACCACCTCCACCACCAGTATTCACTTTCTTTATAAACTGGTATTGCCTTTTGTTGAGGGATGAGATGGTTGGATGGCATCACCGACTCAATGGACATGGGTTTGGGTGGACTCCGGGAGCTGGTGATGGACAGGGAGGCCTGGCGTGCTGTGGTCCATGGGGTCACAGAGAGTCGGACACGACTGAGCGACTGCACTGAACTGCTTGCCATTTGTTGCTTGAGGGGCTTGTGGAAGATGTGCTGAAGGACTTACATAATCAAATGTATTCTAAGTTTCTGTTATTATGTGTTACATAGCCTCTGTGCTTATAGGTCACATGCTTTTATTTTTTTTTTTTTGGTCACATACTTTTAAAAAATATATTTTATTTTGGAGTATGGTTGATTAAAAATGTTGTGTTAGCTTAAGGTGTACAACAGAGTGATTCAGTTACACATGTATTTCTTCTTTTTCAAGTTCTTTTCCTATGTAGATTATTACAGAATATTGAGTAGAGGCTCCTGTGCTATATAGTAGGTCCTTATTGGCTATCGATTTTAAATGTAGCAGTGTGTATGTGTCTGTCCCAACCTCCCAATCTGTCCCTCTCCCCTCTGGTAACAATAAGCACATTCTCTAAATCTGTTTCTATCTTGTAAATAAGTTCATTTGTGTCATTATTTTTAGACTACACATACAAGCAATATCATAATGTGTCTTTGAATTACTTCCCTTAGGAAACTCCAGATCCATTCACATTGCTGAAAATGGCATTATTTCGTTCCTTTTAAAGGCTGAGTGATGTTCCACTGTATATATGTAGCACATCTTCTTTATACATTCAAATGTTGATGGTGTTTAGATTGTTTCCATATCTTGGCTATTATGAACATGGGGGTGCATGTATTTTTTTTTTTTTTTTTNTTTGAATTACTTCCCTTAGGAAACTCCAGATCCATTCACATTGCTGAAAGTGGCATTATTTCGTTCCTTTTAAAGGCTGAGTGATGTTCCACTGTATATATGTAGCACATCTTCTTGATACATTCAAATGTTGATGGTGTTTAGATTGTTTCCATATCTTGGCTATTATGAACATGGGGGTGCATGTATTTTTTTTTTTTTTTTTGAATTATAGTTTTGTCTGGATTTATGCCCAGGAGTAGATCGCATGGTAATTCTATTTTAGCTTTTTAAAGAACTTCCACACCGTTCTCCATAGAGACTGTACTAATTTATATTCCTATCATTAGTGTGGGAGGATTCCTTTTTCTCCGCAGCCTCTCCAGCGTTTATTGTTTGTAGCCGTTTTTGATGATGGCCATTCTGGCTGTGTGAGGTGGTGCCTCTCTGTAGTTTTGACTTGCATTTCTCTGATGTCAACAGCGCTGCGTGTCTCTTCGCGAGCCTCTCGGTCATCTGTGTGTCCTCTTTGGGGAGTGTCTGTGTAGGTCTGTGGCCCATCTTTGGATTACATTGTTTTTGTTGTTGTTGAGTCACATAAGCTCTTTCTATATTTTGGAGGTTAATCCCTTGTTGCTTGTGTCATTTGCAAAAACTTTCCCCCATTCTGTGGATTGTCTTTTCATTACGTTTACGGTTTCCTTTGTGCAAAAGTTTTTGAGTTTAATTGCCTTTTTTTGTTTGTTTTTATTTCTATTACTGTAGGAGATGAGTCAAAAAAGATCTTGCTGTGATTTATGTCAAAGATTTATGTTCTGCCTATATTTTCCTCTAAGAGTTTTATAGTATCTAGTCTTACATTTAGATCTTTAATCCATTCTGAGTTTATTCTTGTGTATGATATTAAAGAATGTTTTAATTTTAAATCCAAGAATGTGATTTATCTTTCTATCTGTGTCATCTTTGATTTCTTTTATCAACTCTTACAGTTTTTGAAGTACAAGTCTTCTGCCTATTTAGACAGGTTTATTCCTAACTATTTTATTCTTTTTGATGCAGTGTTAAGTGGGATTATTTCTTGAATTTCTCTTTCTGATTTTTCATTGTTAGAGTATAGGAATGCAAGAAATTTCTGTGTATTAATTTTGTATCCTGTAATTTTACCAAGTTCATGGATGAGCTCTAGTAGATTTCTGATAGCATCTTTAGGATTTTCTATGTATAGTATTACGTCATCTGCAAACAGTGACAGTTTGACTTCTTGCATTAAAAGTGGGATTCTTTTTATTTCTTTTTCTTCTCTGATTGCCATGACTAGGACTTCCAAAGCTATGTTGAATTAATGTGGAAAAAGGGGACATCCTTGTCTTGTTCCTTATCTTAGAGGCAAGCTTTCAGCTTTTTCCCATTGGCTATGATGTAGGTTTGTCATATATGGCCCTTATTATGTTGAGGTAGGTTCCTTCTATGCCCACTTTCTGGATAGTTGTGTGTGTGTGTGTGTGTGTGTGTGTGTGTGTGTGTGTGTGTGTGTGTGTTTTAATCATAAATGGGTTTGAACTTTGTCAGAAGCCTTTTCTGCATCTATTGAGATGATCACATGGTTTTTATTATTCAGTTTGTTGATGTGGTATATCACATTGGTTAATTTGTGAATATTGAAAAAATCCTTGCATTCCTGGGATGTATCCTGCTTGAGCATGATATGTGATCCTCTTAATGTTTTAACGTATTGTTGGATTCAGCTCTTCTCTTGTGGCTCAGATGGTAAAGAATCCGTCTGCCATGCAGGAAACCTGGGTTTCATCCCTTGGTTGGGAAGATCCCCTAGAGAAGGGAAAGGCTACCCACTCCAGTGTTCTTGCCTGGTGAATTCAAAGTATAGAGGAGCCTATTGCGCTACAGTCCATGGATTCGCAAAGAGTCGGACACGACTGAGTGCCTTTCACTTTTATTTTGGATTCAGTTTGCTTGTATTTTGTTGAGAAGCTTTGTGTCTCATGTTCATCTGTGATATTGACCGGTAATTTTGTTTTCTGTGGTATCTTTGTCTAGCCTTTCACTTTTATTTTGGATTCAGTTTGCTTGTATTTTGTTGAGAAGCTTTGTGTCTCATGTTCATCTGTGATATTGACCGGTAATTTTGTTTTCTGTGGTATCTTTGTCTGACTTTGATATCAGGTTAATGGTGGCCTCATAGAATGAGTTTTGGATTGTTCCTTCCTCTGCAATTTTTGGAATAGTTTCAGAAGAATCAGGGTTAGCTCTTCTCTAAATGTTTGATAAAATTTGCCTTTGAAGCCACCTGATCCTGGACTTTTATTTTTTATTGGGAGATTTTTTTTTTTCTTTGTTTGAACTTTTAATCAAAGTTTCCATTTCAGTGCTCATGACTGGCCTGTTCAAGGTTTCTGTTTCTTCCTGATCCAGAGCGTACTTTTCTAAGAATTTGTTTATTTCTTCTAGGTTGTCTCTTTTATTGGCATATAGTTGCTTGTAGTCTTTCATGATCCTTTGTATTTCTGCAGTGTTCATTGTGATTTCTTCTTCTTTGCTAATTTTATTGATTTGAGTCCTCTCCTTCTTTTCTTGATGAGTCTGGCTAAATGTTTATCAATTTTGTCTCTTTTTTAAAAATCAGCTTTTAGCTCATTTGCTTTTTCTGTTGTTTTCTTCATCTCTATTTCTGCTCTGACCTTTATGATGTCTTTCCTTCTACTGACTTTGGGTTTTATTTGTTCTTCTTTCTCTAGTTGCTTTGTGTGTGAGTTTAGGTTGTTCATTTGAGGTTTCTAGTATTTCCTGAGGTAAGACTGTATTTTCTAAACTTCCCTGTTAGAAATGCTTATGCTGCATCCATCGATTCTGCATTACCATGGTTTTTGTTTTCCCTTGTTTATAGGTATTTTTGTTCCCTCTTTGATTTCTTCACTGACCCTATGGTTGTTCCATACTGTAGTGTAGGGAACAAGGTATAAGGAAGGTTGGGAAGTGCTTGCAAACAAGACTCTCAACCAGGGCTGAACATTCTTGCAAACGAGATGTCCTGCCAAGAATCCTCTGTTTGATCCCGTGGGAAAAGAACATTTCTTGCATACAAGGATGTTTCTCTGATTCCTCAAAAGGAACAGACCTGGGGACAAAATGGATTCTAAGTTGATAAGGAAGTTCTCAAAACAAAGTCTTAGCTGCAGTAAACAAGTTAAGGAAAAGGTTATCTCGCCCCGTGCCTGCACACTGTATAGTCGCTGAATCATGGTGTTTGGCAACTTGCCCTACAGATTGTTGTGCAAAAGATACAAAATAAAGCAGCTGCAAGAAGCGGCAGAAAGATTCCAGCCACTCTGCAGTGTGGGTGTTTCATTCCGTCACTAGCATGTAGTGTTTGGCCTTCTTATGTTTGTGGTTTTTACAGTTTTTTCCTGTGGTTGATTTCTCCTGTGTTGCAGGCAGATTCTCTCACCACTAAGCCACCAAGGAGGCTGTTGTAGGTTATTTTAACCTTACAGTGTTGTGGTTGAAGAGATTTCGACTTTCTTAAATTTACTGAGGCTTGCTTTGTGGCCAAGCATGTGGTCAGTCCTGGAGAATGTTTCCTGTGTGCTTGAAGAATGTGTCTGCTCCTTTTGGTTGAAATTCTCTATACATATCAATTACGTCCATCTGGTCTGAGGTGTGCTTTAGAGCCTGTGTTTCCTTATTGATTTTCTGTCTGGATGATCGGTCCATTGTTGAAAGTGGAATGTTAAAGTCCCCCACGATTATTCTGTGGCTGTGTATTTCTCCTTCTATGGCTGTTAACATTTACCTTATGTACTGAGCTGCTCCTGTGTTGCATGCATATATACTTACAATTGTTACATCTTCTTCTTGGGTTGATCCCTTAATCATTACATAGTGTCCTCTTTGGTTCTTGTAACAGTCTTTATTTGGAAGTCTATTTTGTCTGTTATGAGTAAGCTACTCCAGCTCTCTTTTGATTCACATTTGCAAAGCACACCTTTTTTTAATCCCCTCACTTTTGGTTTGTGTGTGTCCCTAGATGTGAAGAGGGTCTCTTACAGTCGTCACATATATGGGTCCTGTTTTTGTCTCCATTCAGCCAGTTTGTGTCTTTTGGCTGGAGAATTTAATCCATTTACATTTAAGGTAATTATCACTATCTGTATTCTCATTGCCGTTTTGCTAGTTGTCCTGGATTTGTTTCTGAAGCCTTTTTTCTTCCCTTCGTCTTTTGTTCTCTTTTTACTTGATGACTTAACTTTAGTGCTCGTATTCCTTTTTTTTTTTTTTTTTTACCCTGTTTGTGTATTGTCTATGGTAGATTTTGGGTTCCCTTGGGGTTTTGATATAGCAGTCTGCATATAAACAAAATTGCTTGAAGTTGCTGATCTCTTAATCGTCATTGCACTTCCAGTATGCTGCGTCTATACTCTCTTCTCCCACTCCTCTTTTTGATGATGTATTTGTGTGTAGATGATTTCCTACCTTTGCTCTATGGTTGCCTCTACCAGTGAACTTTTCCATTCCTAATTTGTTTCAGGTTGAGGCCTTTTCCTTCTACCTAGAGAGATTCCTTTGTTACAGAGTTGGTGGCCTTCCTTTGGTGGTATTTGTTGTAAAGTTGATCTGGTGGTGCTGAATTTTCTCAGCTTTCGCTTGTTCATAAAGCTTATAATTTCTCCATTGAATCTTAATGAGAGCCTTGCTGAGTAAAGTTGTCTTGGTTGAAGGTTTTTTCTTTCATCAATTTAAATATATCATGCCCCTCCCTTCTAACCTGAAAAGTTTCTGTTGAGAAATCTGATGATAACCTTATTGGAATTCAGTCAGTTCAGTTCAGTCACCCAGTCATGTCCGACTCTCCATGACCCCATGAACCGCAGCACGCCAGGCCTCTCTGTCCATCACCAGCTCCCAGAGTCCACCCAAACCCTTGTCCATCAAGTCGGTGATGCCATCCAACCATCTCATCCTTTGTCGTCCCCTTCTCCCACCTTCAATCTTTCCCAGCATCAGGGTCTTTTCAAATGAGTCAGCTCTTTGCATCAGGGGATTAAGTATTGGAGTTTCAGCCTCAGCATCAGTCCTTCCAGTGAATATTCAAGACTGATCTCCTTTAGGATGGACTGGTTGGATCTCCTTGCAGTGCAAGGGACTCTCAAGACCACAGTCTTCTCCAACACTACAG
>SJXO01003155.1:84769-114417 GCA_006408615.1 Connochaetes taurinus
ATCCCTACCCAGGGATTGAACTCGTGTCTCTTGAATTGCAGGCAGATTTTTTACTACTGAGCCATGAAGGAAGCCCATAGATTAACTGCAAAAAGGTAAAAATCTTCCTGCCTTCCTTATATTCTTTCTTTTCACCAAGAAGCCAAAAAGATTTTTTAAAACATAAAGTTGGGTCAGTTCCCTTTTTGCCCTTAAATTCTTTATTAGCTTTTTATTACACTAAGAATTAAATGCAAGCTCCTTTCCATGGCTTACAAATTATCCGTGATCATTGAGACTGTGCCTCTGCAAAGAGTGTGCCTCCCTGCCCTGTCTTGTCTGATGGAACCTCTGGTGTCTCTTCTTCCTCCATTCTGGCCTTTCTTCTGCTTCTCTAAACTTTCAAGCTGTTCCAAGTCTGTAGCTTTTGCACTTTCTGTCTCTTCCGCTGGGGACACTTTCCGCCAGCTGCTTGGATGGATAGCTCTTCTTTCTTTATTCCATCACATTTTAGCTTGAATGCTGGGTCCTCATGGAGGTCTTTCTCTCACTCTGACAGCAGTAGTTCTCTTTGCCTAGTCATTGTTGGTCTCATTAGCATCTATTATTTTTACAATAATATTGTGCTGTTTATTTTCTTAGTATCTGTCTTTCTCCACTAGAATTAAGTGTCCCTAGAGCAGTAGCATTGTCTTTATCTTTGGTACAGAGAGCAGTGTTAACACATAGCGTTGACTCAGTAAACACAGATTAAACAAATGGCTGGCTTACTCTCTGGTTCTTCCATTGTGTCTTGGCATTGATCTAGCTCCTTCCACGCTAAATGGCATTTCATAAAGATAATGTTTTTAACTAGATCTTGCATCACCCTACAGTGATACGTTTGATTCTGTGGTGCCAAGTTATATTTGTCAAAATTTCAAAGGCTGTATTCTTTTATAATCATTCATATCAGTAGGAATATTCATATTTCATATTCATTGAATATGTGACATATAAATATCTAGACTGCAGTTAAAGGCTTCCAAAGAGTTGAAACACTGAAATAAAGCATTGCTACAAAGAAAGGTTCATAAAATATTGGTTTACAAATGGTCTAATTTCTCAGTTTTTCAAGGTTTATTAAGAATTTTGTTTTGCTTCAGTTTGATTTCCTAGTGTGTTGTCTGCTTAGCTGCAGACAGAGACACATTTTCCCTCAGTACATTTAAGGCAACATCTTTGATAGCTGCCACAGGGTCACTCAAAGCAGAACAGAAAAGTGCCTTGTGTTGTGGTCTTATCTTTGGATGAGAAGTTTCAGAGCAGGCATGCTTCTCAGCCAGTGTCTAAACGTCCATGTGAGGGTGCATTCTGCTTTTCATAACAGTGGTAGCACATCCTATCTGTCTCGATAAGAACTATTTTCTTCATTAACTGTCAGTCAGTTGGATGTCACAGATTCTCCCTACGAGTATCTGTAAGCAACATTTCACTGTTGTTTAAATCAACAGATGAATAGCTTACTTTTAAAGTCATCATTGGCATTTGAAAACTGAGTTTTGAGAACACACAGTTATCAGAATGTATTTTATGGTTTGTCACTGTGGAAACACACCATATTCAGTTCAGAGATTTTAAGGTTCTAAAACATTGTTTCTCAAAAAACAATAATTTAAAATGTATGAAGGAAGGTAATCTGCATGTGTTTCTGTCAATCACAGTGCTAAATGTAAAGAATCTAGGAGTTTAGAAATAAGTTTATAAATGGGTTAAAATCTACAGCATGCTTTATCATCTTGCTAAAAAACTGCTTTTTTATTTCTGAGGTTTACACTTCCAGAATTATTCATTAAAAGCTCATAATTGTTTCTCTACTTATATTGAGTTCANAACATTGTTTCTCAAAAAACAATAATTTAAAATGTATGAAGGAAGGTAATCTGCATGTGTTTCTGTCAATCACAGTGCTAAATGTAAAGAATCTAGGAGTTTAGAAATAAGTTTATAAATGGGTTAAAATCTACAGCATGCTTTATCATCTTGCTAAAAAACTGCTTTTTTATTTCTGAGGTTTACACTTCCAGAATTATTCATTAAAAGCTCATAATTGTTTCTCTACTTATATTGAGTTCAGGCCTTATTTTTATGCTAATGACTCACAAATCCATAATTTCAATTCTGTTCTTTTACTTGAATTATAGCTCTGTTTTTACAACAAGCTACAGAACACTGAATATCAGACTCCCCTCACCCATCATCATGCCACATTAATTTATCTCCTTTCTCTCCAAACTGGCTTTTCTCTATAATCTAATTTCTGCAACTGGTCTCACTGTTGTTTGTCTCCTGAGTGTGAACACGTACTGTCCTTCTCCATAGCATAGAAGTCTTATGAGGCCTATCCCACAGACTCTTAGCTTTGCCCATTACTCTGCAGTCTCCTGCTGCTCATGCCAGCAAAGCCCTGGATGCCCTCATTAAACTCCCATATTGGTTTCCCAGTTTACTGCTTGAATAGACATGACATTTCTTAACAGTATGAGAATTTCTTTGGTATAATAAATAAAGGACAGAAATGGTATGGACCTAACAGAAGCAGAAGATATTAAGAGGAGGTGGCAAGAATACACAGAAGAACTATACAAAAAAGAACTCCATGACCCAGATAACCATGATGGTGTGATCATTCACCTAGAGTCAGATATCCTGGAATGCAAACTCAAGTGGGCCTTAGGAAGCATCACTATGAACAAAGCTAGTGGAGGTGATGGAATCCAGCTGAGCTGTTTCAAATCCTAAAAGATGCTGCTGTGAAAGTGCTGCTCTCAATATGCCAGCAAACTTGGAAAACTCAGCAGTGGCCACAGGACTGGAAAAGTTCAGTTTTCATTCCAATCCCAAAGAAAGGCAACACCAAAGAATGTTCAAACTACCACACAATTATACCCATCTCACACGCTAACAAAGTAATGCTCAAAATTCACCATGCTAGGCTTCAACAGTACGTGAACCATGAACTTCCAGATGTTCAAGCTGGATTTAGAAAAGGCAGAGGAACCAGAGATCAAATTGCCAACATCTATCGAAAGAGCAAGAGAGTTCCAGAAAAACATCTACTTCTGCTTTATTGACTACACCAAAGCATTTGACTGTGTGGATCACAACAAACTATGGAAAATTCTTCAAGAGATGGGAATACCATACCACCTTACCTGCCTCCTAAGAAATCTATATGCAGGTCAAGAAGCAACAGTTAGAAATGGAGAAGCAACAACAGGCTGTTTCCAAATCAGGGAAAGAGTCCGTCGAGGCTGAATATTGTCACCCTGCTCATTTAACTTGTATGCAGAGTACATCATGCGAAATGCTGGGCTGGATGAAGCTCAAGCTGGACTCAAGATTGCCAGGAGAAATATCAATAAAGTGAAGAGGAAAGTGAAAGAGGAACTAAGGAGCCTTCTGATGAAAGTGAAAGAGGAGAGTGAAAAAGATTGGATGGTTGGATGGCACCATCAACTCAGTGGACATGAGGGAGACAGTGAAGGACAGGGAGGCCTAGGCACGCTGCAGCCCATGGGGTCGCAAAGAGTCGGAAATGACTTAGCGACTGAACAGCCACAGCGCCACGCTGCTGATGAGAGCCGGATGGAGACGAGAATAGTCTTATTCCATAAGCATGGCCTCTCCAACCCAGAAAAGTCCTTTTCTTTACAATCTCGCCTTCTATTCCATTCACAGGAGAAGAAGGTGCAGTAGAAGGTAAGAGAACATAGAAAAGAAATGAGTTTAGAAATAAGAGGAGGAAGGCTCTATCTTTTAAATAGATCTAAAATTGATATTTGAGAAGAGAGTGTAAGTTGCAATCAAGAGGCTAAGTTAAGCAGCAAATTCTTCTGAAAATACAGTTTTCCCCTTATAAGACTTTTGCCAGTTAAAATCAGTGTACTGCAATAGTTGACATTGTATATGGGAAGTCATGTCTGTAAGATGGTAGAACAGAAGTTCCTTGGCCTTCATCCTCTCACAGAAGAAAATAACTTGGCAAACATCCGTGACCAAAGGCACCTTTGGGAGGACCTTGGAACCCAAGTAATAGGTTGTAAAACACAATTGCAACCCAAGACTCAGGAGAGCCTCTTCAAGAAGGCAGGCTGGACTTGGGTGGCCAGCCTGTCAACAGTGGTCTACCTGTGGGCCTGGAAGCTCCGCGGTCTTCCTGGGAACGCAGCTCCTCCCCTGCTTGTCTGCGGTCCTGCCACTAGCCCCACCTGCCAGAGGACTGGAGAGGACCCGTGCCTGCTGTGCCCTGAGTCCCGGGCCCACTGGCTGAGGGCTGACCATGAGTCCTGGAGCAGCTCGGAGACCTGGTTCTAGCCTCATTCTACCATGGTTCAGAAGCAGTTCTGTGCACCCAGGAAACCACCCAGGGGCCTAGCAGGAGCACGCACACAGACCCAGCGGAGCTAAATCCATCTGTACTCGATAACAGGCCTGAGACCTGTGCACCCAGCCATGGTCCCGTGACCAGCTCCAGCTCTATTCCACACGATCCTGGAGATGCTCTCACCCATTCAGGGACCCAGAGGAACCAGGCCCAGTTAGGTCCCCAGTAACAGGTCAACTGACCCCAAGTGGAGAGGGAGCTGTGAGAAGAGAGGAGGATAGAGAGGATCTTAAATGGAGCTACCATAGAGAGTTCATATGAGAAATGGGTAAGGTAAAAAAAGAAACAAAAGATAAATGAGGTCAGATTAAATGGTAGACATTTGAGCAAAAGACTAATGCTGTATCTGCTCAATGAGATCTTATGTTTCAGTTCAGTCATCCAATCATGTCCGACTCTTTGTGACCCCATGGACTGCAGCACGCCATGCCTCCCTGTCCATCACCAACCCCCAGAGCTTGCTAAAACTCATGTCCATTGAGTTGGTGGTGCTATCCAACCATCTCATCCTCTGTCGTCCCCTTTTCCTCCTGCCCCCAATCCCTCCCAGCATCAGAGTCTTTTCCAATGAGTCAGCTCTTCGCATGAGGTGGCCAAAGTACTGGAGTTTCAGCTTCAGCATCAGTCCTTCCAAAGAACACCCAGGGCTGATCTCCTTTAAAATGGACTGATTGGATCTCCTTCCGGTCCAAGGGACTCTCAAGAGTCTTCTCCCACACCACAATTCAAAAGCATCAATTCTTCAGCACTCAGCTTTCTTTATAGTCCAACTCTCACATCCATACATGACCACTGGAAAAACCATATCCTTGACTAGACAGACCTTTGTTGGCAAAGTAATGTCTCTACTTTTTAATATGCTGTCTAGGTGGGTCATAACTTTTCTTCCAAGGAGCAAGCATCTTTCACTGTTTCCATTGTTTCCCTATCTATTTGCAATGAGGTGATGGGACTGGATGCCATGATCTTACTTTTCTGAACGTTGAGCTTTAAGCCAACTTTTTCACTCTCCTCTCTCACTTTCCTCAAGAAGCTCCTTAACTTTCTGCCATTA
Organism: Connochaetes taurinus; assembly: GCA_006408615.1. Lineage (NCBI taxonomy): Eukaryota > Metazoa > Chordata > Mammalia > Artiodactyla > Bovidae > Connochaetes > Connochaetes taurinus. Next base: position 90,229 of record SJXO01003155.1, read on the forward strand.
GAGCAGTGTCATCTATATATCTGAGGTTATTTATATTTCTCCCATCAGTCTTGATTCCAGCTTGTGATTCATCCAGCCTAGTATTTCATACTCTGCATATAAGTTAAGTTGCATGGTGACAATATACACCCTGTGTATGATGCTACAGGAATTTTTATCCAAGTTGAGGCTCATATGTTACGTTCCCTTCTATTATTCTAAGTATGATATAATCTTCATAGCAGGATTGTAATGAGTAACTAGAATATGGACACATACTCCCAGGTATTCTATTTATAATAATAGTAAAAATTTTTATTAACTTGGTTATGAAATCCAGATTGAATTAGGAAAAGTTGAAGATTACGACTTTTCAGTGTGTTTATCTCTTTAGATTGATAATTTCAGAGTCAGACTAACTCTCACCAGAATACCTTCCATCTCTCTTTCTGAACCTTTTCTTCCTCCTACTCCTCTTTCTTGCTTCGCGTATAGTGAATACCCTCATGGTGCCCTTTGGCTAACTTAAGCTCATATACCATTTGAGACATGCATTATTCTCTAAATTTATTTATCCCATCACCATCTAAATTAGAGTTCTCTTTTCTTGAGTAGTATTGCATAGCAATATATCATCTAGGTAAGATATAATTAAGATAAAGAGAAACTTCGTCCTCTTTTCGGTAAGAGAAAATGCATATTTTAAAAGTAGAACTTGGTAACTTATTTAAATTGCTAATTGGTATATAATTTTTAGAAGGAGAAGTGTATTAGACTTTTAAAAAACCTCTTCTGAATTAATTACTCCCTTCCCCTATTTCATTTGATTTATGTATCTATTATTTTTAAAAAAATCTCCCAGCTTATAATTACATCAGTAGTTCTTGTGTGCTTTTCATATTATTTTTAAAGCTTTTTTCTTGATTCAGATGCCATATTTCATGGAGTTTGATCATTTTTATAACAGGAAGGATTTTTCTTCTATTTCACTGATTTATTATAAAACTTCACCATGGTGGTCTGTGTTTATATTGCCTTAAACAAATTCCTCTTTATTTGAATTCCAAAAGTGTGTTTATAGTACATAGTTAAGAGTTTATCTTTTAAATTTTTAATTTATGAGGTATAATATTAGTTAGGTGTAAGTAAATTTTCATATGGTTAGAAGTTTTTAAATCATCTGTGAGATGTTCTAAAATTAAAGGAGTAAAAGTAATCATGGGTAAAAAAAATCTTGATTCAGATGCCATATTTCATGGAGTTTGATCATTTTTATAACAGGAAGGATTTTTCTCCTATTTCACTGATTTATTATAAAACTTCACCATGGTGGTCTGTGTTTATATTGCCTTCAACAAATTCCTCTTTATTTGAATTCCAAAAGTGTGTTTATAGTACATAGTTAAGAGTTTATCTTTTAACTTTTTAATTTATGAGGTATAATATTAGTTAGGTGTAAGTAACTTTTCATATGGTTAGAAGTTTTTAAATCATCTGTGAGATGTTCTAAAATTAAAGGAGTAAAAGTAATCATGGGTAAAAAAAAATTCCAAAGCTCAGAATTTAAAACTTTAAAATATTAGTAAAGTCAAGTGTCCTCCTTTTTCACAATAACATACATTAGTAAGATGAATAAAATATCTTCCCCCCAAAATGTTTCTTTTTAAACAGGTGATCAAGTGAAGTGGGCTGGACGCTATGGCCTACTGTACAACCTGGTGAAAATGTCATGGGAACTTCGGGGAGATAAAGAGCAGGATGGACTTAGGAACAAAATATGGCAAATGTTACAGAAAACAAAAGATCGTGAGAAAGATGGGCGAATCTGTAATGCAGTAAATATTGCTCAGGTAAGATAATATGCTGGGTAATCAATAGGAAATGTTATCATCAGGAAGCATTTGTCCTTTATCTCCGAATATCCACAATCAGTGTGTATCAGTGATTCACAATTGAGAACACAATTTAAAAAATTTAATACTGACCTAATTTTAGTTAAAGAAGAGAGTTGGCAGTCTTCTGATTAAGCAGCTTCAAAAAAGGAGTTAATTTGGGGGAAGGGAAGAGTAATTGTTCTGCTTTGGGCTTGTAACTTCAAGACACATCTCTAACTAAGCTGTCTGTACATTTTAATTTGTCGAGGTTAGCCTGGGTCTATGCCTAATTTTCCAGCTTTCTTATTAGTAGTGGATTAATTCATTCTTAAAAGGGTCTCAATCTAGATAATAAATTATTTAGTTATCTTAATTTATAAGTTTACCTTTCCAGCATCAGACAATATAAGTCACAAATTTGGACTCACTACATCTAATGTCTTTTTCTTTAAAGTTAAAAATATGTTTTATGAATTCTTGGTTTTTCCATTCTGTTTGAATATATATATAAAATCATTTTGAAATTAGCTATCCATTCTTCATAAAATATGAATATGATTTTCCAGTGATTTTTTTAATCCATGTGATACCTATGATATTTCAAAACTCCATCAAATTTTTCCCCCTCTTCATGTCTTATTTTGAAACAGGTTAATTTGTTATCCTAAAGTATACTGTTTTTCTGTCCCTGAAAGTTCTGGTTCTTTCTAGCTTTCACAGATGCAATTATCCTAACACTGTTAATATCCTGTTTTCTAATAATTAAGGATGTGTTGATGTTAACTAGAAGAGCAAATAATGATTCACTCTGCTTAATTCATTGTCCAAGTGTATGGGTAGGCCATTATTGCAACACAGAATATCTACACTTCAGATCCTTAGTGGAAAACAAAACCTTAAACTCTTTGTTTTTGAATTATACATCTGATTTGGAGTAATGATCTTTATGGAGGACAATATGAAAACACGTAGTCCATTCTTTTCTCTAGATTTCTGATTTTTTTTTTTTTTCGAGGAAAAAGACAATCAAATTGCTGCCCTTTTAAACTACATTGTTTTGAATTTCATGGATTTGCTTTTATGTAGTTTGCTTCAGCTTTTCCTTGGTTTTGGAGTGAGGAACACAAAAAAAAGAGAAGAAAAACAAAAAAAATTATTGTACCTATTATAGTGATGACCACTATATCACCCAGTATTCTCTTTACTGGGTTATAGGAAATAAATCCTCCATGTGCTTTCTGAACCTTATTATTGATTTTATTTTGTATAAGCTACTTGCTAAAGCTTAAAAAAATAGTCAAATTTTTAGCCATTTTCTAAGAGAAATAGAGGATGATTAATTCATCTTATTCAGTCTTATTATTTTCTTTTTTTCCTGCTTCCATGATTCTTTCAATTATTTATGTTATCTGGTTTTGTACCTATTTTCATATGCCATTTCATATCTCAAGTGGATTATATTGTAACTACATAAATAAGCTAACTCAAATTTGTCATTTCTATAATTAGAATTCTATTTATATGCCTGTTTTCAAGGTCAATCACTTGGTGTAAGATAGCTTCTTTCTTTGAAATTTTACTAAATTTCTATAGATAATTACATTTGAAATTCATAAGTCAGTTAATCAGACATGGCAAATATTTTTTAGATGCTGGATCCAAGTGAAGACCTTATTACTCGAGCAGTCAGTTCTGAGAATAAAGGAATAAACAAAAGCTTAACCACTAGATGTGCTAATTAGTTTTCGGTGCTTAGTGAGACTTCCAGGGATGCTTTCATTCATTTTAAATAACCAGTGTGTGAGGAAGGCAAGTTTTCCTCACAGAAAAATCTAAATTAAAAATTTGTAAAAGCAGTTATATCAATTTATGTGTAATACATATTTAATATAAAACAAGCTTAATTGTATTAGTCTAACAAAAGGTATAATTTACTATAGACCTTTTTCACATATAGGTTAACTAGAGAGAGCTAGACATATTTGAATTATTAAACAATATAAGTGATGATATAAATGATAAATCAGAAAATATCTAGTTGGTTAAATATCACTTAATTTAGTTTGATTCTCTTATTTAATATGGAGATATATGAGTATATACAGTGAGAAATTATATAAAAGTTCTCACTAAGAACAGTAAAAAATATGAAGCAAATATGAGTACTTACTAAATTTATTTTATCATACTAAATTCTATGGAAGAAGCAAGGATGTCCAATAAATAACCTTTACACAGTAAATTTTACTGTTTTATCCAGAATACCTATTCTTTAGAAAGATAAAGAGCAGTACAAAAGGAATATTCTGTACGTGACTGGCTCCATAAAAGTTCAAGGCATAAATGGAAGTTCACATAAATGTTTGGTCTCTTTTTTCTTATATTAATGAGGAACACATTATTGTTTAAGTAGTATATAAGCTGCAAACGTAAATGATGAGTTACATGAAATGATCGAAAGGGGGAGGGTCAAAGGACATCTTTAAGATAAGGAAATGGTATGAGCCAAGAATAAATAAGGACCTTTTAAGAGAAAGTCATTGGTTTACTTTCTCTGGTTGAGGAAGAAAGTTTGGATTGGGCAATATTAGGCATTAAATTTGAAAGGCATGTTTGGGTTACCAAGGTAAGGTCTTAGGGACTAAAGGATGATTTTATAAAACTGGATATCTTAAGAAAACAGTTTGAGGAGAAAATAGGTTGTTCTTACTGGATTTAAATGGTTTGGTAATTCTGCTTTTGAACTCATGGTACATTGTTAGAGTAACTGTCCCCAACTTATTCAAGAGTTCCTATATCATATCCTTCTTTCCACATTCAAATTCTTGACTTGACCAGGTGACCTAATTTCAACAATACTAATTAAAAGACGCTTACTCCTTGGAAGAAAAGTTATGACCAACCTAGATAGCACATTCACTTTGCCAACAAAGGTCTGTCTAGTCAAGGCTATGGTTTTTCCAATAGTCATGTGTGGATATGACAGTTGGACTGTGAAGAAGGCTGAGCACCGAAGAATTGATGCTTTTGAACTGTGGTGTTGGAGAAGACTCTTGAGAGTCCCTTGGACTGCAAGGAGGTCCAACCAGTCCATTCTGAAGGAGATCAGCCCTGGGATTTCTTTGGAAGAAATGATGCTAAAGCTGAAACTCCAGTACTTTGGCCACCTCATGCGAAGAGTTGACTCATTGGAAAAGACTGATGCTGGGAGGGACTGGGGGTAGGAGGAGAAGGGGACGACAGAGGATGAGATGGCTGGATGGCATCACTGACTCGATGGACGTGAGTCTGAGTGAACTCCAGGAGTTGGTGATGGACAGGGAGGCCTGGCGTGCTGCAGTTCATGGGGTCGCAGAGTTGGACACAACTGAGTGACTGAACTGAACTGAATGTTATATGAGTAGAGATTTGAAAAATGCTTATATATTGGTGCTTGCCCTTTCTTGTTTTCTGAGACGCAGTAACTGATATGTAAATAAGTCAGAGTTAACCAGGTAGGTGAGAGACAACGTGGCAGAGAGACAAGCCATCCTAGTTTTTCACCGTCCCCATCTCAAAACTAGCTGGTCCCTGGCCAGCTGAACTTTCCAGTAGTCATGTGTGGATGTGAGAGTTGGACCATAAAGAAGAGTGAGCACCAGGTGTTGATGCTTTCAAACTATGGTGTTGGAAAAGATTCTTGAGAGTCCCTTGGACTGCAAGGAGATCAAACAACTGAATCCTAAAGGAAATCAGTCCTGAATATTCATTGGAAGGACTGATGCTGAAGCTGAAACTCCAATTCTTTGGGCCACCTGATGTGAATAGCCAACTCCCTGGAAAAGACCCTGATGCTGGGAAAGATTGAAGGCAGGAAGAGAAGGGGATGACAAGAACGAGATGGTTGAATGGCGTCATCGGCTCCATGGACATGAGTTTGAGCAAACTTTGGGAGATGGTGAATGAGGGGAAACCTGACGTGCTGCCGTCCATGGGGTTGCAAACCGTCGGACACGACTGAGCGACTGAACAGCAACCTGACCTAACAACGGATCACAGACACAGACACGAGAGCAGAAGGCACATCTGCCGTGCCCAGCTCTGACTGTTGGCCTTGGCACCGTGGAGCCAAGCAAATGTTTGTGTTCAGCCTTTACGTTTTGGAGTGTTTTTTTTTTTTAATGTAGTAGGAGTTTTCTAATTGAGCACTAAATAAATGAGACTTTAATCTTCTACAATGTTCAGTGAAAATGTTATTTTTTTCGTACTCATTTTTTAGCATTTGATTATTTTATTTGGCTGCACTTGGTCTTAGCTCTGGCGTGTGGGGTCTAATTGCGCTAAGTGGCTGTTTCATTGCAGCACACAGACTCTCTAGTTGTGGCACGCAGCTTCAGTTGTTGCAGTGTAGAGACTCTGGTTGTTTTGCATGGGCTCCAGAACTTGTGGGCTCAGTAATTGTGGCATGGAGGCTTGGTTTTTCCACAGTGTGTGGAATCTTAGTTCCCCGACCAGGGATGGAACCTGCTTCCCATGCATTGCAAGACAGATTCTTGATCATTGGACCCCCAGGGAAGTCTCCTTTCATAATTATTTCTTAAAAGGCGCTAGTAGTAACAACTAAGATTTGTTGGTCATTTACTGTGTGCCATGTGCAACACTTTACATGCATTCATTATTTAATCCTCAGAAAAGCCTCATACGATGTATACGTTGTTATAGTATTGATTTTCTTGGGGATGGTTTTGATAGGCACCTGTAGTACAACGTTATGAACATCCATCCATAGTTCATCAGGCACTCTGTCTATCAGATCTAATCACTTGAATCTACTTGTCACTTCCACTGTATATCATAAGGGATTTGATTTAGGTCATACCTGAGTGGTCTAGTGGTTTTCCCTACTTTCTTCAATTTAAGTCTGAGTTTGGCAATAAGGAGTTCATGATCTGAGCCACAGTCAGCTCCCAGTCTTGTTTTTGCTCATTGTATAGAGCTTCTCTATCTTGGGCTGCAAAGAATATAATCAATCTGATTTTGGTGTTGACCATTTGGTGATGTCCATGTGTAGAGTCTTCTCTTGTGTTGTTGGAAGAGGGTGTTTGCTATGACCAATGCATTCTCTTGGCAAAACTCTTAGTTTTATCCCTGCTTCATTCTGTACTCCAAGGCTAAACTTGCCTGTTACTCTAGGTATCTCTTGATTTCATACTTTTGCATTCCAGTCCCCTGTAATGAAAAGGACATCTTTTTTGGTGTTAATTCTAGAAGATCTTGTAGGTCATCATAGAACTGTTCAACTTCAGCTTCTTCAGCATTACTAGTTGGGGCATAGACTTGGATTACTGTGATATTGAATGGCTTGCCTTGGAAACGAACAGAGATCATTCTGTGGTTTTTGAGATTGCATCAAAGTACTGCATTTCAGACTCTTTTGTTGACTATGATGGCTATCTATTTCTTCTAAGGGATTCCTGCCTGCAGTAGTAGATATAATGCTCATCTGAGTTAAATTCACCCATTCCAGTCCATCTTAGTTCACTGATTCCTAAAATGTTGACTTTCACTCTTGCCATTGAAAGGTTGTTGCTGAACGAAAAGATGCCGGGATTCTTGGCCTCCAGAGAAGGAGAATTCAATCCGGGGCCAGAGATGAGGCTTGATTGCTCAGAGCTTTTCTGTAATAAAGTTTTATTAAAGTATAAAGGAGATAGTAAAAGCTTCTGACATAGGCATCAGAAGAGGGCAGAAAGAGTATCCCCCTGCTAGTCTTCAGCTGGATGTTATATAGTCACTAGCAGTCTGTTAATGAAAGAAAGGAATGTCTTAAAACTCAGAATGGCACCAGGCCCCTCACCCATAAGATGCATTTTGGGATAATCTTGGCACCAAAATGTTCATCCTGGGCCATAAAATGATTAACTTGAATCTTGTAGAAGGACAGATTACCACACAAATAGTTTCGTTTACATAGATGAGGGGAACAATATCTGAGTGTAACATACTAGTTTGTCAAGTAGGTTCTGAGCCATTAGGTGGAACAGACTTGAAGACAGAGATTGGGGTAAATGCATAGCACATTAGCATAGCTTAAGACAAAACATTTCCATAAGAAAAATGCATTGGTTATCTCAAGGTTTGAGAATAGTTAACTTCAGGTGAAACCAGGTGTCGTTATGACAGCACAGTATTTTAAGAGAAACCTTTTAAATTTGTATAGAGAAGGAAAAAATATTGCTAGTTTGTTTCCTCCTGGTGCTTAAGAGAGATAAAAATGTCTGACACTTGAAGGCTATTTCCTCCGTTTGGAGACCCTGGCCTTCCTGCCTGTTACCCTCTCACCGTCCCCTGTTTGACCACTTCCAATTTACCTTGATTCATGGACCTAACATTCCAGGTTTCTATGCAATATTGTTCCCTTTAAAGCACAGACTTTACTTCCATCACCAGTCGCATCTACAACTGGGTGTTGTTTTCATTTTGACTCAGCTTCTTCATTCTTTATGGAGCTATTTCTCCACTCTTCTCTGGTAGCATATTGAGTACCTACCAACCTGGGGAGTTCATGATAAAAGAAGTTCATGATAAAAGAAGTTCATGAGAAAAGAGGATATTCAAAAAGAATGAGAAAAGAAGAGAAGTGGGAAGGAAAAAAAGAGCTTATGAGAAAAAAAGAGATCTGGGGGGCTAATTAGAAAAAAAGAGAAGTAAAAGGAAAAGGAGAAAAGGAAAGATATACCCATCTGAATGCAGAGTTCCAAAGAATAGAAAGGAGAGATAAGAAAGCCTTCCTCAGTGATTAATGCAAAGAAATAGAGGAAAACAACAAAATAAGAAAGACTAGAGATCTCTTCAAGAAAATTAGAGGGGAATATTTCATGCAAAGATGGGCTCGATAAAGGACAGAAATGGTATGGACCTAACAGAAACAGAAGATATTAAGAAGAGGTGGCAAGAATACAAGGAAGAACTGTAAAAAAAAAGATCTTCATGACCCGGATAATCACAATGGTGTGATCACTCACCTAGAGCCAGATATCCTGGAATGTGAAGTCAAGTGGGCTTTAGGAAGCCTCACTACGAACACAGCTAGTGGAGGTGATGGGATTCCAGTAAAGCTATTCTAAATCCTAAAAGATGATGCTGTGAAAGTGCTGCAGTCAATATGCCAGCAAATTTGGAAAACTCAGCAGTGGCCACAGGACTGGAAAAGGTCAGTTTTCATTCCAATCCCAAAGAAAGGCAACACCAAAGATTGTTCAAACTACTGTACCATTGCACTCATCTCACATGCTAGCAAAGTAATGCTCAAAGTTCTCCAAGCCAGGCTTCAACAGTACATGAACTGAAAACTTCCAGATGTTCAAGCTGGATTTAGAAAAGGCAGAGGAACCAGAAAGCAAATTGCCAACATCTGTTAGATCATCAAAAAAGCGAGAAAGTTCCAGGAAAACATCTACTTCTGCTTTATTGACTATGCCAAAGCCTTTGACTGTGTGGATCACAATTAACTGTGGAAAATTCTTCAAGAGATGGGGATACCAGACCACCTGACCTGCCTCTTGAGAAATCTGTATGCAGGTGAATAAGCAACAGTTAGAACTGGACTTGGAGCAACAGACTCTCCAAATTGAAAAAGGAGTACATCAAGGCTGTATATTGTCACCCTGTTATTTAACTCAGATGCACAGTACATCATGGGAAACTCTGGGTTGGATAAGGCACAAGCTGGAATCAAGTTTGCTGGGAGAAATATCAATAACCTCAGATATGCAGATGATACCACACTTATAACTGAAAGTGAAGAAGAACTAAACAGCCTCCTGGTGAAAGTGAAAGAGGCGAGTGAAAAAGCTGGCTTAAAGCTCAACATTAAAAAAATAAACATCATGGCATTTGGTCCCATCACTTGATGGCAAAGAAATGGGGAAACAGTGGAAACAGTGGCTGACTTTTTTTTCTTGGGCTGCAAAATCACTGCAGAGGGTGACTGCAGCCATGAAATTAAAAGATGCTTGCTCCTTGGAAGAAAAACTATGACAAACCTAAGCAGTATATTAAAAAGCAGACACATTACTTTGGCAACAAAGGTCCATCTAGTCAAGGCTATGATTTTTCCAGTAGTCATGTATGGATGTGAGAGTTAGACCATAAAGAAAGCTGAGCATTGAAGAGTTGATGCTTTTGAACTGTGGTGTTGGAGAAGACTCTTGAGAGTTCCTTGGACTGCAATGAGATCCAACCAGTCCATCCTAAAGGAAATCAGTCCTGAATATTCATTGGAAGGACTGATGCTTAAGTTGAAGCTCTATTAGGCCACCTGATGCGAAGAACTGACTCTGAAAAAGACCCTGATGCTGGGAAAGACTGAAGGTGGGAGGAGAAGGGGACGACAGAGGATGAGATGGTTGGATGGTGCCAGGAGCCAGCACGGGAGATCCCACCCATGACAAGGTCATGTGGAGAGACCTGGCAGGCAGGGCGAGTCGGGTCTCAAGGGACTACCCCAAAACCAGAATCTGTCTGTTTTATTATTTCATGACTTTCACCAACTCCTGTGACATTAACAGGGGCTATCCCCGACCACCTTTCTCTGGAAAAAGTTAACTTAGAGCTCCAGTTAATAGTCTCCTGCATATAAAATGAGTGTCTCAGCTCAAACCCCTCTGATGGCTCTCTAACTTGCCTGACAGGTTTACTCGGACTTTTATAACTATGCATGTGATTGTTTACAGCCTCCCAAATGCGAGAGGCATGGGAAGCTTAAAACATCTTAAAAATATAGAGCCTTTTAAAGAGCTAAGAATTATATTGGTGAAGGGTTTCATTGTTGAGTTAATGATTCCCACCAGGCCTCCATATCCTTTATCTTTTAGGCATCTGGGAGGATATTAATCAATGTAATTGGGATGCAGAAATAGGAATATAGTAGTTTTGATGTTAGCAATACTAAACTTTTGAGTTAATGAATTTTCTCTTTGTTATAAATCACTGTACTCCTCTTTCTTTGTTATAAATCATTGTATCCTTGCTATGTAAGAATGTAACTTTATTTAGTGCTTTCTGAGAGTGGCACCAGACTTTGGAAAGAACAACACTTTTAGGACAAATGAGTTTTCTGGTTGACGGACCCTTATCAGAAAAGAGCCGTAAAATGCTAATAGGCCTCCTGGCCAGAAGATGATGTAAATCACCTAAGGCTTGTGTATGCAGATGGGTAGGCAGAGAGAAAGCCTGGTCTCGACAAGGGTCAGGGCTGCTGACTCTGCATGACGTTGTATTTTCCATTATTCTCTATGTACAGCTTAAGGTATATAAGCCTCCTGGAAAAATAAAATTTGAGGCCTCGCTTACTGAAGCTTGGTCTCCCCGTGTCTTTCTTTGTTTCTTTGTCTTCTTTTCAGGCTGACTCCCTGGGGTGTAGAGGCCCTCTGAGTTCACTTTCTTGCCCGGGCTTCTAAGACCCACGCGAGAGGGAGCCCAAGGCGGGGCACCCTCCGCTATTCAAGCGGGCGCCTGTGGCCTCCGTGAACAGAGCAAGTCTCTTGTCTGAGGCTTTACTGGCTTTCTGCGTAAACCAAGGAGTATCAGCCTCTTTCTCTCCTCTATTTTCCTAACTGCAACATTCTTTCCTTATCTCTCTCTATATCTCTAAACAAATAAACCTCAGTCGCCAATGCCGTCCACACTTCAGATACCCTGGATCCAACCAGGGCTGGTCCCCGGCAGGATGGCATTATTGACTCAATGGACATGAGTTTGAGCAAACTCCGGGAGAGAGTGAAGGACAGGAAGCCTGGTGTGCTGCGTTCCATGGGGCTGCAAAGAATTGGACATGTCTGAGCCACTGAACTGAGCTGAATTTGATTTTACTGATGAAGAAAGTGTTATATTAAATAAGGACATTTAAGCTTCCAAAATCACTGCGGATGGTGATTGCAGCCATGAAATTAAAAGATGCTTACTCCTGGGAAGGAAAGTTATGACCAACCTAGATAGTATATTCAAAAGCAGAGACATTACTTTGCCAACAAAGGTCCGTCTAGTCAAGGCTATGGTTTTTCCAGTGGTCATGTTGGGATGTGAGAGTTGGACTGTGAAGAAAGCTGAGCACTGAAGAATTGATGTTTTTGAAATGTGGTGTTGGAGAAGACTCTTGAGAGTCCCTTGGACTGCAAGGAGATCCAACCAGTCTATTCTAAAGGAGATCAGCCTTGGGTCTTCTTTGGAAGGAATGATGCTGAAGCTGAAACTCCAGTACTTTGGCCACCTCGTGCGAAGAGTTGACTCATTGGAAAAGACTCTGATGCTGGGAGGGATTGGGGGCAGGAGGAAAAGGGAATGACAGAGGATGAGATGGCTGGATTGCTTCACTGACTCGATGGACGTAAGTTTGAGTGAACTCCTGGAGTTGGTGATGGACAGGAAGACCTGGCGTGCTGCGATTCATGGGGTCACAAAGAGTCGGACACAAAGGAATGATGCTGAAGCTGAAACTCCAGTACTTTGGCCACCTCGTGCGAAGAGTTGACTCATTGGAAAAGACTCTGATGCTGCGAGGGATTGGGGGCAGGAGGAAAAGGGAATGACAGAGGATGAGATGGCTGGATTGCTTCACTGACTCGATGGACGTAAGTTTGAGTGAACCACTGGAGTTGGTGATGGACAGGAAGACCTGGCGTGCTGCGATTCATGGGGTCACAAAGAGTCGGACACAACTGAGCGACTGAACTGAACTGAACTGAGTCTTACATTTTAGCTCTAGAGTTCATTTTGAGTTTATTTTGAATAAGGCATAAGAAAATATTCAAATTTCATTCTTTTAATGCACCTGTCCATTTTTTCCAACACCACTTCTTTCAGAGACTGCCTTTTCTCCATTGCATGTTTTTGCTTGCTTTGTTATCAATTAATTGACTATCTGTGTGTAGGTTTCTTTCTGGGCTCTCTATTCTGGCCATTGATCAGTATGTCTGGGTTTTTTGTTTTTTTGTGTGGTTTTTTTTTTTTTTTTTGCCATTACCGTATTGCTTTGATTACTGACCCCAGTTCAACCCCTGGGTCAGGAAGATCTCCTGGAGAAGGGAATGGCAATCCACTCCAGTATTCTTGTGTGGGAAATCCCATGGACAGAGGAGCCTGGTGGGCTACAGTCCATGGGGTCGCAGAGTCTGACATGACTGAGTGACTAACCTTTTTTTAGTATAGTCTGAAGTCAGGAAGCATGATGCCTCCAGTTTTGTTCTTTTTTCTTAAGATTGCTTTGGCCATTTGGGGTCTCCCATGGTTCTATACAAATTTTGGAATTATTTGTTCTAATTATGTGAAAAATATCACTGATATTTTGATAGGTATTGGATTAAATTTGTAGATTGCTTTGAGTAGGCAGGATGGAAATTTGGACAGTATTCTTCCAATCCACTATCACAGGCTGTCTTTCCGCGTGTTCATGTCATGTTTATTACGTTCCTTCCCCAGTGGCTCACAGCTTTTAGAGTGTAGGTCTTTCACCACTTTGGTTAAGTTCATTCATGGGTATTTCATTCTTTTTGATGTAGTTTTCAATGGGATTATTTTTTTGATTTCTCTTTCACATAGTCCATTATTAGTGTATAGAAAGCAGCAGATTTGTGTATATTAATCTTGCAGCCTGCAACTTTACTTAATTCATTTATTAGTTTGAATTGTGTGTGTGTGTACTTTTAGGTTTTTCTATATATAGTACTGTATCACCTGCAAGTGAGTCAGACACAACTTAGCAACCAAACAACAACACCTGCAAATAATGAGAGTTTCACTTCTTCCCTTCCAATCTGGATGCTTTTTATTTATTTTGTCCGATTGCTATGGCTAAGACTTCCAGTACTATGATAAATAGAAATGATGAGAGTGGGCATCCTTGTTACTGATATTAGAGGAAAGGCTTTCTTTTCTTAACCATTGAGTATGATGTTAGTTATGGGTTTTCATAAGTGGCCTTTAATTTGCTGAGATATTTTCCCTCTATACCAACTTTGTTGAGAATTTTTATCATGGATGGGTGTTGAATTGTGTCAGATGCTTTTCCTGCGTCTACTGAGATGATCACGTGGTTTTTATTCTTCATCTTGTGAATGTGGGATATCATGTTGATTGAGTTGCTTAAGTTGAACTATACTTGCTTTCCTGGAATAAAATCTCACTTGTTCATGGTGTAGGGTCTTTTTTATGTTTGCTGAATTAAGTTTGCCAATATTTTGTTGAGGATTCTTACATCCATATTCATCAAAGGCAGTGACTTGTACTTTTCTTTTTTGTACCATCTGATTTTGATATGAGGTAATGGTGGCCTTGTTGAATGAATTTGGGAGTGTTCCTTCCTCTTTAGTGTCTTGGAATAGTTTGAGGACAGGTATTAACTATCCTTTTTCATATTTGGTAGAATTTTCCTGTGAATATGTCTATTTCTGGAATTTTTTGGAAGATTTTTGATTCCTGATTCAATTTAATTTCTAGTAATCAGTCTGTTCAGATTGTCTATTTCCTCCTAATTTAATCTTGATAGATTATAGGTTATATGTTAACCTATATGTTAACATATGTTATATGCTTCTAAAGGTTTATCCCTTTGTTCTTGGTTATACAATTTGTTGACATTTAACTATTTATAGTATTCTCCTATGATTTTTTTCTCATATTTTTTGTAATTTCTCCTCTTTCATTTCTTATTTATTTGTATCCTGTCTTTTTCTTTTTTTTTTTTTATGAGCCTAGCTACAGGCTTATCAAATTTGTTTATTTTTCAAAAGAAAATCAGCTCTTGGTTTCATTGCTCTTTCCTGTTGTTTTATTGGTCTATATTTTACTTATTTTCTTATTACCTTTGTTATTTTATTTCTTCTGCTTCCTCTGGGCTTTGTTCTTTTTCTAATTTGTTTAGATGCTCATTTATTTGAGATTTGTGTTGCTTCACGAAGTAGGACTTATTGCAAAACATTTCTCTCTTGGAAGTGCTTTTGCTATGCCCTCTAGATTTGGGAAAGTTCTGTCTTGGTTTTCATTTGCCTGAAGCTCTACTCTGATTGTCTCTTTGATTTCTTGGTTGAGCTACTGTTTTTTCTTAGCATGTCGGACGTGGCCTAGTCTCCATGTGTTTGTGTTTTTCCCATTTTTCTTTTTATAATTGTTTTCTAGTTTCATTTGTTATGGTCAAAAGTGATACTTGATGTAACTTTTATCCTCTAAAATTTGCTGAGACTTGTTTCTAGACCTGTTACACGATCTGCCCGGGAGAGCTTTCCATGCACACTTGAACCCGGTGTGTGTTTGACTCTTCTGGATGAAATGTCCTGAAACATCTATATCAAGTCCAGCTGGTCTAATACGTCGTTTAGGACCAGTGTTTGCTCACTGGTTTTCTGCCTGGATCTCTGCCCACCGACGTGCGTGGGCTGGCAAGGTCTCCGCAGCTACTGCGTTGCCAGCTGCTCCCTCTGTGTCTGTTGACATCTGCTTTGTGTATCTAGGTGCCCCTGAATTAGGTGCAGGCATGGTTGCGGATGTTATGTCCTCTTGTGTCGGTCCCTTTGTCGTCACATAATGTCCTTTTTGGTCTTTTAGTATAGACTTTGACTCCAGAGTTTACTCTTCTGATATTGTTATTGCTCTCCTAGCGTTCTTTTCACATCTGTTTGCGTGGAACATATTTTTCTGTCCCCACCTTCAGTCTGCATTCGTCTTTAGCTGTAGACTCTCTTGTAGGCAACATGTAGATAGGTCTTTTTTTTTTTTAATCCAATCAGCTACCTTATGTGCTATGATTGCAGAATTTAATCCATAGACATGTAAAGTGATTATTGATAGTTATGTACTTGTTGCCATTTTGTTACTTATTTTCTGGTTATCCTCTTCTATCCTTTTTTAAAACCTAGTTTTGTGCCCTTCCAGGAAGAGTTTTCATTATACCATTTCATCCTAGCCTTTCTGCTTGTTTATTTTGCAGTCATGCAGTCTTTTATTTGTTACTTCAATGTTTCAAAATGAACCCTTCATTATCTCCTTCTAATGTAGGGGGATTTATGTTTTCCTGGGCCATAAAATGGTCTTATAATATTTTAGCAACTTTAATTTCTTTTATACACTTTTCTTGTTGAACATTTAAGTTGTGTTTCTCTGGATGTGTTTCTATATGTGTATGCTGTGTGCACGTGTGTGTGTTTACAGATGCCAACATATTAATGTTGTTTTATACACTCAATATACTTTTGCTTTACTGATCTATTTACTTGTTTCTTTCCTTACTTCTTCTTCTTGAATTGCTGGCCTTCTATACGGGATTATTTTTCTTTTGCTCAAAGAAAATCCTTTCATATTCTTTTCATGAGCATTGTCTGGTGGCTAATTCTGCCAGTTTTCGCTGACAGAAGGGTTTTATTCAATTTGATTCTAAAGGTTTGTTGGCCAAGAATTCTATTTGGTATGGATAGGACCAAGTGTCTAATCCGTGATGTTCATTCTTTTCCTATTTAGTGTTTTCCCTTGCATCATTTTATGACTTCAGCCATCAGATTTTTCCGACTTATTTTTAGCTGGAATATAAATTTTTAAAATGTGTGTTTGCATGGCTGTGCCGCATGTGGGATCAGTCTTCACTCTGGTGCGTGAGGTTTTTGTTGTTGTTGTTGCAGCATGTGGTATCTGGTTCCCTGAACAGGGATTGTACCCAGGCCCCCTGCAATGGAAGCGTGGAGTCTTAACCACTGAACCACCAGGGAAGTCTCAAGGTATTATAATTTTCATGTCAAGTTACATATTAACATGTCTATACTAGGTTCAGTACTAACAATGTCTAAACTAACTCCTTTAAATTCTCCAAAGCTAATTATTCAAAAGATCAAAGTGATTGCTGTTCTGTTCAGTCACTCAGTCACATCCGACTCTTTGCGACCACATGGACTGCAGCACCCCAAGTTTCCCCATCCTTCACCATCTCCCAGGTTTTGCTCAAACTCATGTCCATCAAGTCAGTGATGCCATCCGACCATCTCATCCTCTGCCATCCCCTTCAATCTTCAGTCTTCAAGACCCAGCATCAGGGGCTTTCTAACGAGTCAGCTCTTCGCATCGCATGGCCCAAGTATTGGAGCTTCAGTTTCAGCATCAGTCCTTCCAGTGAATATTCTGGGCTGATCTCCTTTAGGATGGACTGGTTGGATCTCCTTGCAGTCCAAGGGACTCTCGAGAGTCTTCTTCAACGCCACAGTTCAAAGGCATCAGTTCTTCAGCGCTCAGCCTTTTTTATTGTTCAACTCTTGCATCCATGCATGACCACTGGAAAAACCGTAGCCGTGACTAGACGGACCTTTCCAGGCAAAGTAATGTCTCTGCTTTTTAATACACTGTCTAGGTCATAGCTTTCCTTCCAAGGAGCAGGCATCTTTTAATCTCATGGCTGCAGCCACCGTCTGCAGCGATTTGGGAGCTCAGAGTGATTAGCATCTAAGCAGTTCTCAGGTTTCCTCTCTGTCACCCCCAGGCAACACTCTGTCCTTACCTTACTGCTGTGTGATCTTTTAACTTCCTTAAACTCTACAGCTGAAGCTCCCTTTTATACTTAATTTTTCTGGGGAAAATGATGCTTATTTATTTTATATTTTAAAAGTCTGCCTGTTCTTAAGTAAGCTAATAATGGAACTGTGGAATAACTTAAACAACAAAATCACATATATGAATAAAACAAAGCAAGATGATTTCAAAAGAATAAGCACATTTGGTCTATAGATGTAATATGTTAAAACAAATATTTTGAATTTATTAAAATAGTACTGTCTTGTCTGAATACTCTGTATACAATGTATGTTTATAGGTTTAATTTTACAGTAGAACATAAGCATGATATAATCAAAGTTTTCTTTCCTTTTCTTTGGCCCTATAATGGCAACACATTTATAGAAATAAGATTAAAAGGTTAATTACTTATTCCTAAATATCCTCGGTTTTAAAAAATCAGTCACTGATTCCGGCATTCTATTGAACCACGTACATTACTGACCTGGTGCTTCCCTGGGGGCCCATACGGTCTAGAATCTGCCTGCAGTGTAGGAGGCCTCCGTTCGATCCCTGGAAAAGGGATGGCTCCCCATGCCAGTATTCTTGGGGCTTCCCCGGTGACTCAGACAGTAAAGAATCTGCCTGTAATGAGGGAAACCCTGGTTCGATCTCTGGGTCACGATGATCCCCCGGAGAATGGAATGGCAACCCACTCCAGTATTCTTGCCTGGAGAATCCCATGGACAGAGGAGCCTGGCGGGCTCCCATCCATGAAGTCCCAAAGAGTGGACAGTCCACAGGTCACAAAGTGCTGGACACGACTGAGTGACTATCACTTTCACTTCACCTTCACTTTGGGGAACAAATTCTGCAGCATAAAATAGAGACTTACTTCTACCAGCGGTAAAGCTTCTGTCAGTGCTCAGATGTTTCCTCACTGCCCAGCGTGAGCAGAGAACGTATCAAAAAACAAAACAAAACTACACAGGAAAGCCTTGCACCTCAGATGCTTTGATCTAAAATGTTTATCCCACTCTTATTTCAGTTAATGCAAACAAGTGTGATTATAGAAAACCGTTGCTTATTCTTTCCCTTGCTCCCAGATACTTGCTTCATGTAAGGTAATCATCATATTACCTACACAGGGTAAATCACAGTGTTAATTATAGGCTACATTAGAGTGGGAAGGATTTATTTCAGAAGGATTGATGATACTTGTATATTTATGGAATTAAGAGAGATTTTATCTTTCTATACTTTAAAAATATATATGCAATTCATATGGTAATCTACTGAATTCAATAATTTAAGGTTTATATTTAATACCTGAATTTATCTACATCACTGGTAAATCCTTTACTGTGTTGTGTACTTTCATGTCTTGTTTTTTTTTTTTTAATCCATAATAACATTCTATTGTCTGTAATTCTTTTTATATCTGTTCACAAAATTTGATGCTTAATGGAGGTTAGATGAGAAGTGAGATATTTAGTAACATATTTGAAGTGAAAAACATTTCTAAATAGATCCCTAAACATGAGCCCTTTATCTGACAAATTCAATATAAACCCAACTGTTGCCTGAGTATTTGGGAAAGAAATCAAAAACTGTCATATACTCACAGTGGCATAATAAACAAATGTTAATTGATGTGCTTTGTTTGAAATACTTCCAGGGAGACTTGCAATGAGCAAGGCTCCGCTGTATAGGCAATTCAGCAGCATATGCTGGCACGTCTAGGAAAAGTCATCATGTATAAATGCTCTCTGCCATCTGTTACATGACCTAAAATATCAAAAGGAAATATGTATAGCTAAAATGAATACGCGACTTTATTCAGAGTACCTTTGACTCATTAGGTAAGCACTTGGTGGTTAACATTTCATGGTGAGATCTTTAAAATAAAATTTGTTTTTGTTCTTAATGACATTCCCATGCTCCTGATGCGCTCTACAGAGCAGCAGAGCACAGCAACAGCAGTGTTTGTCTCTGTTCTCTCAGTACCTCTCTTTCCCTTCCCCTGTATGTGGTTCTTCTTCTGACATAAACGGAAACTCTTGAGTGGGGAGAGGAAGACACATTTTCGGAAGTGTATAGTTTCCTTAAATCCTTATCAATAGGATTCCAGTGAAATAGACACGTTGTTTTAAGAAAACAAAAATATTTGTAGAGTTTTTACAATGCGCCAGCTGCTGTGCTAAGAATCTTACCTAATGTGACTCACCTAGACCTCATAATTCCCACCACCATCACCACTCGCACAGGTGAGGACCTGAGTCTAAGCAAGATCAAAGTGAGCGAGCACTGGAGGATGCGCCTGTGAGCTGAACCCTCAGGTTCCGTGTCCTCCTGCCCCTAAAATTAGATAGAATCAAGAAACTCGCATTCATTGAAGGACTGCTGTGTGTCAGACACTACGCTAGAAAATACACTCAGTTCTTGTGTTTAACTTTTACAGGCGCCCAGGGAGGAACGGAGTGTTATCATTCCATTTTAGGAATGGAGAAACATGCTCAGAGAGGCTAAGTAACCTGTGCAAGGCCACTCACTTTGTAAAGTGGGAAAATGGATACTCCCATCTAGTCCTTTCTTAATCTACTGCAATAGTGGATTTTAAACTTTAATACATTTAGGAGTATGGCCTGAAATTCTCTATTTATAACATGCCCCTCAGTTCAGTTCAGTCACTCAGTCGTGTCCGACTCTTTGCGACCCCATGAATCGCAGCACGCCAGGCCTCCCTGTCCATCACCAACTCCCGGAGTTCACTCAGACTCACGTCCATCGAGTCCGTGATGCCATCCAGCCATCTCATCCTCGGTCGTCCACTTCTCCTGCTGCCCCCAATCCCTCCCAGCATCAGAGTCTTTTCCAATGAGTCAACTCTTCGCATCAGGTGGCCAAAGTACTGGAGTTTCAGCTTTAGTATCATTCCTTCCAAAGAAATCCCAGGGCTGATCTCCTTTAGAATGGACTGATTGGATCTCCTTGCAGTCCAAGGGACTCTCAAGAGTCTTCTCCAACACCACACTTCAAAAGCATCAATTCTTCGGTGCTCAGCCTTCTTCATAGTCCAACTCTCACATCCATACATGACTACTGGAAAAACCATAGCCTTGACTAGACGGAGCTTAGTCGGCAAAGTAATGTCTCTGCTTTTCAACATGCTGTCTAGGTTGGTCATAACTTTCTTCCAAGGAGTAAGCGTCTTTTAATTTCATGGCTGCAATCACCATCTGCAGTGATTTTGGAGCCCAAAAAAATAGAGTCTGACACTGTTTCCACTATTTCCCCCATCAATTTCCCATGAAGTGATGGGACCAGATGCCATGATCTTCATTTTCTGAATGTTGAGTTTAAGCCAACTTTTTCACTCTCCTCTTTCACTTTCATCAAGAGGCTCTTTAGTTCCTCTNTTTTTCCATGATCCAGCGGATGTTGGCAATTTGATCTCTGGTTCCTCTGCCTTTTCTAAAACCAGCTTGAACATTAGGAAGTTCACGGTTCACGTATTGCTGAAGCCTGGTTTGGAGAATTTTGAGCATTACTTTACTAGGCATCACAATAATCATGGTCTGAGGACCACAGTTTTAGTAACTGCTGTCCTCCTTTGTGAGATTTTATAACTCCTGGAGGAAATAATCTTTGAGACCACCTGTGAGTCACTTTCATTTAAATTTTGAACTTTGAAGAAAAAGTATATATTTTTTCACAAATAAGTTAAATGTTCTCAGCTCTGAGTCTGTTTAAGGATAAGTGGAGGCCAAAACCAGAGAGGAAGAGATGGAGACAGTACGTGCTGCAGACTCTGCTGCAGTGCCTTAACACCCTGCTTCTTTCCCTTTATTCTCTCACATCAAGGGTAGTGTGAATTAGCTTGAATTTTAGTGTGTTTACTACAGTTCCATAAATACTGATGGAAAACACAGAATGCTGGACAGGATTTTATTTTCTTTTGTGTTGCTACTACATCACAATTCTTTGGGTAATTTCACCTGCTCTGAGTTATCCATCTTCTTGCCAGCCTAAATGAATCATGATTTTTCCCATCATTATGCCCAAAATAAAGACAGAAGGATGAAAATCTGACCTTGCATGTGGCTACAATCTGTGTGTAAGAGAAATATTCTTCAGGAGTACCACTTTTCCAATTTCAATACTAAATCAGTAAAATTAGCATAGGTAATCAAAAATTGCCATGTTTCTTAATAAAAAGTATCAAGTTTCAACAATGCAATAGGAAGAATCCTGAATTTTAAAGCCTACATGGCAGTGTTAAAAAATAGAGACCCATGATAAGAATGTTAATGTATAAGGATGGAATTTGGGGTAATACTCACTGGAAGGTGAAATAGTAATTTCGTGATTTTGGAGTCTACTGTGAAAAGTGGTCATTAATATTTTGGGAAAATTTACTTCTAAGATGTATAGATTTCATACTAATGCATCATTGGCATAAATAAATTCAGTCTCTGAATTTTAAAATGAGAATAATAGGTCTTCCCTGGTGGTCCCGTGGGTAAGACTCTGCGCTTCCAATGCTAGGGGCATGGGTTCAATCCCTGGTCTGGGAACTAAGATCCCACATGCCCTGCATTGTGGTCAAAAAAAGAAAAAGAAAAAAAACCAGAATAGCTCAAGAAGAAAGAAGATTCTTTAGAGATTACTCTGGAAGTATAATTATAATCCTATTTGATAAATTTGCTAATATAAAAGTGACTATTAACCTGTCTTTGGCTGAAGAGGGTGGATCAAGGCTTCTCTAGGTTGGTGGTGGGAACAGCTCATGAAAGCCCGAGCATTGCGTCCATCTTGGGGCACCCCTGAAAGCACGGGTGCCTGCTGAGCGTCTCACTGTTGGCTGCACAGGCCATCTCTGTTGCCTAAGTGAAACCTCACAAAGCTCTAAGCAGTGGCTATTATTATCTCTACATCACAGGAAAAACACGGTGGAACCAAACTGAACCCAAAGCGTAGACCGGGAGAGGTTAACTACATTCTGTAAGCGGCATCCTTGATAGCTAGACCTGATTTCAGATCTTTCTAACTGCAAAGTCCATCTTCTTTCCTGACTTCCTCCTGCAGGAAAACAAACAAAACCTTTTACAGATAAGGCCAATATGCTTTTGACCAGTATTTGAAACTACATTTCCATAAGTTGAATGCCTTGGAAATCACTGAGGAAGGAAAACTGACCTGAGCTTTCAAGTAGGGGACCACGGTGGAGGCTGCGTCACTGCCTTCATGCTGCTCTGGGAGGGAGCTGGCCTCTGGGTCTGTGGCCCGTCCAGGAGGGAAGAAGGCAAAGCGCAGCCAGGCGAGATGGGGTGAGAAGAGTGTGCAGATTCTGTGACGCTCAGCAATGCTCCCCTGGAAACGAGGTAGCTACCAGAAATTGTGTGGTGAGAAGACACGATTTTTGTTGGTTTATTCATTCACTCAGACATGTATTCATTCATATTCGCTTAGCAACGGAAGAGATCTTAGTAACATGTTTGCACAGCTATATGGTGTTATTGATTCTGAACTACCTTTTCTTATGAAAAAATTAATCCACAGAAACGGAGCAGAATAAATAGCCCAGGTATTGTGATTACCATTTTATCAATGGGACATGCAGACTTTGAGACCTTACATAATGTCCTAAAAATCATAACTGCTCCTGAGTGTCCGAGGCACACGTAACTGCTTGTTTCAAATTGAATGCTCTTTCCATGAGCTTGACCTGGTCAATTAGCAAGATACGCAACTGGGAATAGTATAAACCGAACTGTATACTGATTTCAACATCCAGAGGTAATGGAAATCAAAGATATTTAACAGTAGGTATATATCAATAAAGGCTGGTGATAATGTTCTTTTTCTGAAATAGTGAAAATATAGCCCTCTTTTTTAAAGGTCAGTATTAATTTTCTAGCACTTTGAGGCTACTTTGAGTCTTCATTTCATTATTTTGATGCTTACATGCTTGCATGATTTTCACCACATCCTTTTTACATGTGTTTTGCCTGTTATTCTTTCTTATCCTTTCAGTCTTATGTATTATTTACTTTGCCTTTTTCTGTTTTCCTCACTGCTTTAAACCTTTACGTTTTCAGTCTTTATCATAAGATTGTTCTCATTTTTTCCACTGTAATTTTGTCTAGATAATGAAATCATTCAGTCAGTCACGTCTGACTCTTTGTGACCCTTTGGACTGTAACCCACCAGGCTTCTCTGTCCATGGGATTATTCAGGCAAGAAATACTGGAGTGGGTTGTCATTTCCTCCTCCAGGGGATCTTCCTGACCCAGGGACTGAACCTGTGTCCCCTGTGTCTCCTGAATTGCAGGCAGATTCTTTACCCACTGAGCCATCAGGGAAGCTGAGATAACGCAATCAGTTCAGTTCAGTTCACTCGCTCAGTCGTGTGCGACCCCATGAATCGCAGCACGCCAGGCCTCCTTGTCCATCACCATCTCCCGGAGTTCACTCAGACTCACATCCATCGAGTCCGTGATGCCATCCAGCCATCTCATCCTCGGTCGTCCCCTTCCCCTCCTGCCCCCAATCCCTCCCAGCATCAGAGTCTTTTCCAATGAGTCAACTCTTCACATGAGGTGGCCAAAGTACTGGAGTTTCAGCTTTAGCATCATTCCTTCCAAAGAAATCCCAGGGCTGATCTCCTTCAGAATGGACTGGTTGGACCTCCTTGCCGTCCAAGGACTGCAAGGACTGCAAGGACTCTCAAGAGTCTTCTCCAACACCACAGTTCAAAAGCATCAATTCTTCGGTGCTCAGCCTTCTTCACAGTCCAACTCTCACATCCATACATGACCACAGGAAAAAC
>SJXO01003155.1:114494-133208 GCA_006408615.1 Connochaetes taurinus
GGACTGCAAGGACTCTCAAGAGTCTTCTCCAACACCACAGTTCAAAAGCATCAATTCTTCGGTGCTCAGCCTTCTTCACAGTCCAACTCTCACATCCATACATGACCACTGGAAAAACCATAGCCTTGACTAGACGGACCTTTGTTGGCAAAGTAATGTCTCTGCTTTTGAATATGCTATCTAGGTTGGTCATAACTTTTCTTCCAAGGAGTAAGCATCTTTTAATTTCATGGCTGCAGTCACCACCTGCAGTGAGTTTGGAGCCCCAAAAAATAAAGTCTCACACTGTTTCCACTGTTTCTCCATCTATTTCCCATGAAGTGATGGGCCCTGATACCATGATCTTCTTTTTCTGAATGTTGAGCTTTAAGCCAACTTTTTCACTCTCCACTAATAGTCTTTAAATAGTAATTTCACTGTGCTAGCCCTAATCTTGGATTCCCAAAGAGGTTATTTAGATGTTCATACGAAGAAAAACATTTTTCATTCTTCATTTTCTACCGTAGGATCTACAGATATTTAAAATGAAGCCTGAGTGACTAGTAATGAGCTGCCCAAAGATGAATAATATTAAATAAAACAGTAAACACAAATAAAAGGAAGCAGTACCTAACTTAGTTATGAGAAAGAGTTTTTAATATTAACATATTGTGAACACTAAAAAACATAATACATGACATTGTGAAGCTTACATCTTCATTTATTTGAAGAAAATGTACCTTTACCTGTTTCAGAAGAAGGTATAATTAAAAATCAGTCATGGATATTATTGGACATAAGTAAGAAAATTCAGAAAATTGCTCTTACCTGAATAAAAATTGCTTAGATATTCTGGAGTTTGTGTGTGTGTGTTTCTGTATTAGGACATAATTTAATATAAATCTAAACCCTGTAACATTTCCAATACAAGTGAACTATAAAGCCCTTTTTGTATTTTACTTAACTCAGATTTCATGCTATAGAAATTTTCTGTTGACTTCAAGGAAAGTTTAGATTACACAGAGAGAAATGAAAGTCTGACCTAATAAAACATTTATATTATCAATGCTTTAACTGATTACTTTCTTGTTAAGTAAGTTATAAACGCTTATGAAATGCTTATATGGGAAGTATATAGATTTAAAATAGAAATTATATCATTACACTTAAAAAATTTCAAGACTAATTTCCTTCATGCTTAATAGTTTGTGTTGTTTTTTTTTTTTGGTTGAAAATTCTTGCTACGATTTTTAAAATCTTTTGAGAAAATGCATTTTTCTCCTTTAAAGCTTATTTTTATTTAATAGGAAGAATATTTCTTTCCTAGTCAAAGAAAATAAATATATATTTTACCTTTTATTTAATAGCACATTATTTTTTCTCTCATTTAATTCTTTGTCATTACTTTTTTTTTTTCTTTATTTAAACAGGCAGAGATAAATGACCCAACTGATCCTTTCACAAGTTATAGTACAAAAGTTTCATCAAATACAGGGGATGAAAGTTTCTCCAAATATATAGGCTGGAGAATTGCCAGCGTGCTTTCCAAACTGTTCTTCCCTTCCATGGACGCCTGTATTCTTTCTCTGAAAAGACCACTGATGAAACGGTATCAAAGGAGAGATGTGAACAAAATGCAGGATGCCATGAAGAAGAGAGTCCTACGTTTTACTGTAAGGTAAGGTGACACACTATTCAAAATATTTCTGTTATTCTAACATAACATTTTGGAATCCTATGAATTACCCAAAATCATGTGCCACTTTATTTAACTCAGTTTTCCTTTTTGATTCAAATCTTGGCTTCATCACCTTCTAGATATTTTATCTAGATATTTTATCATAAGCAAGTATTCCTTTCTCAGAAAGTGTTTCCTTGTGCTTAAAATAGGTATTATTGTGTAATATAAATCACTGTTTTATTAAGGTGAAAGCTTCTCTTCCATAGTGACTTACATTTGCCTAGTTTACCCCTATTTCTCCCTATTATAACCACTGTGTATCCTTCCAAGTTCTATAAAATATTAATATAAGAAATGATGAGTACATTTTAAATTTTCTCTCCATTTTTGATTGTGGTTTATGGATTTCTTAAGTCTATTTAGGAAAATTCTTTCCATTTTGAGATTAAAATATTGTCACATTTCTCCTAGTGTTTATTTTTCCCTTTTAAAAAAATGCCTTACCGAGGTATGACTGACGTGCAAAGCAGTACATATTTAATGCTTACAAGCTGATAAGTATTCAGTTGGGAAACCATTATAGCACTTGTGCCATAAGTCTATTCATCGCCTCAAAACTTTTCTTCTATTCTTTTTGTTATTCTTCTTAAAAATAATTATTTTCAAGGTGCATTTGAATTTTAGTTAGAAATTTTTGTTTTAAGAAAACCTTTTTCTAACATTTCAGTAACATTCCTTGTTGCCACCATGTCCTAATCATGGTTTCAACTGCAGATAAACTTGTGGAGACACTACAGGGTGCCCTGTCTTATTTTGATAAATCAGTATCTGAGTAAAAATGGACGGGGTGATGATGGTACTTCGTGTGATACCGGAGTTTCTAGTGTTGTCATTTCATGAAAATTGGTGCCTTGATATTAATTCCAGGTAAGCTACACTTACAAATAGCGTTTGAGAGTGCTCTGACATTTAATCATGGACTCTGGTTTGTACTCCCCGATTTAGGCTTTCACATCTTTAGTAACAGCTCTAGTTTCCTTCCACTGGTCTGTATTTTATATATTTTCAGACATGTTTTAATGATGTGGAAGTAAGTCAAAGCGGTGGTGATGTAGCAGAGATAATGTTAAAATAGCATATCTTTCCAATACTTTCATAGAAACTGAACTCTTGGGGTTTCTTCCTCTCAATTTTAGGAGTGGGCTATGGCATCTTCTAGCACTCTCAAGCATTTATTTTGGACACTTTAATCATGTGATTTTTTTTTTTTTTTGGTACGTGATGTGAAGTGTTGACCCATGTGATTATTCAACATCTCAACAATGTTTTTTGAGTAATCTGTCTGCCGTCAACATTTTTCCTGATGTTAACTCTCTATAAAATAGGAAACGCCCGTTTATGTTCTTTTCCTATGTCCTAAAGTAATTTTTGAACTGCTTTAAAGGGCAGTGAGGAACAGTGAGGGGCAAGGTAGAGGCTGAAAAGGCGGGCCGGGCGAGGCCCCGAGCCGCGGGCCTGGGGCGGGCGGTGCTCGCAGGGCGCGCGGCGCACCCTCAGCGACCTGTGCAGAGCCGTCTCCTCCGCGCACGTTTGCGTTTCCGCGGCTCACCGCAGCCCCGAGAGCCGCGCCTCTGCCGGGAACGCGGGGAGCCGGCCGGCCGCCTGCGCTGCGCGCCGGGGTGGGGCGGCCTCGGCCGGGGCTGCGGCTGAGCCTGCGGGACAGAGGCCGGCGGGGCCCGCTGCACAGTCGGCACTGCCTGTTAGGGCGGTGGAGAGACCTGCTTTGAAAGAAGGGGCTGAAGCCAAGTTTGACTCTCAGCGACGCGCTGGGCGATGGCCGTGGCCCCCTAGACCCCCGCCGGGCGCTGTCTGTCCGTCCGCTCGCCCTCCGCTGAGTCGGCGGGGAGGTGGGAGAGCGCCTAGTTCACCGCCGGCCCCGCGTCCAGGTCCGCAGCCCGGGACTAACGCAGTCACAGCCCTGTAGGTCAGTCACGAGGACACCGTTTGAAGCCCGCTGTGTCCTTAGCTCTTTCCCACCTGTTGAGAGGTCTTCTCGCATAGTCATCTCGTCCGTTCCTCCCGTTCCTCACCAAGTATTGCTAGAAATCTCCATTTTGTGTTTTCATCAAATAGCAATGTATAAGAAGGCCAACATTTCAGGACTCCTATAGAAGATGGGGCACATCTAAGAGGTAGGAAGTTGGGAAATTTAAAAGCATATGCTTCTTTATTGCCTTTGAGTCCTAAAGTATACTTATTTCAGTGTGAATGTTTACTAGTAAGGAGAAAATAGGAGTTTCCTTATTGCTGAAGCATCCAGTATATCTGACAACCTATAATTTATTTCCTAAAATATTTTTCCTCACTTGTGTTCTTAGCCTGTAAAATTCTCTCTAAATGGGAATTCTTTGTTTATATGTTTATAAAGATATATATATATTGCTTTGAATGATATGGATTTAACTTCTTTCCTTTACAAAATTTTTCAAAAGAAAATTCATTGTTTTCCTTCTGTCCATTAAATTTGGGAGGTTTTGCTTTTTCATGGTACATGCAGTTCTTCCCCTCAGCATTTTTTAAAAAGTGAGAAAATCATTGTGTTTCTTTACTATAAAAACAGCAGCCCCAAACCAAAGCATAGATGCTTTGACTTCAAAACATCGTTGTTGTTGTTTTTCCTGTTTCTTTCTTTGTCAGTAAAACTATCTTCAATCTACCTTAAGGCTGAGAATTCAGAACTCTGAAGATCAAATTTTCAAAAACCAGTCTCTACATTTATACTTCTTGGCTTCTGAGGTTTCTTGGAGGTGTGTTTTCTAAGCTTCTGCCTTGAATCCCTAAAAATTCACAAACAAGTAATTGTTTGCACTCATGTAAAGACTAGGAGAGTAGTAACTTAACACTTTATCTCTGATTAGGCTTAGTTTGCTCACCAATTTTATATCAGAAGATCTCATTCATAAGACCTGCACCTGGAAGAGAGCCCAGATGACACAAGAATGGGCCGAGAATATCCATAGGTATACAGGCAGGACATTCTACACAGCTGACTTCCTCAACAGAGCAGTCCTCCCAAAGGCTGCTGCGTTTCCTCTGCAGCCTCCTTTATTAAAGGAGCCAGTTCCAAGGTAGGGGAACTCAGAGGAGCTAACATTTACTGAACGGAGACAAGGTGGGGAAAGAAGGCACTGGAGAGACCAGTAAAGACTCTTGAGAGTCCCTTGGACTGCAAGGAGATCCAACCAGTCCACCCTAAAGGAAATCAGTCCTGAGTGTTCATTGGAAGGACTGATGTTGAAGCTGAAACCCCAATATTTTGGCCACCTGATGTGAAGAACTGACTCATTGGAAAAGACTCTGACGCCGGGAAAGATTGAAGGCGGGAGGAGAAGGGGATGAAAGAGAATGACATGGTTGGATGGCATCACTGACTCAATGGACATGAGTTAGTTTGAGTAAGCTCCGGGGATTGGTGATGGACAGGGAGGCCTGGTGTGCTGCGGTCCGTGGGGTTGTGAAGAGTCAGACACGACTGAGCGACTGGACTGATTGAACTGGAGAAACCAGTGGTGAGCAGCGCAAAGGGGCAGCTGGTCCTCATCTCTCACTGTCCCTGGGAGGGATCCCGAGTCTGGGGAAGCAACTGGACGTTCGACTGGATTTGCATTTTGAGGGGAGAGACACTGAATGACTGCTACTCTACCTTTTAATATAAGAGTGAAAATTAGCTTCTCAAGGAAGAGATAAACATTTGGGTTCAGTTGCCAAGTCTCTGAGGTGGCCGTGCATGCGTGCATGCTAAGTCACTTCAGTTGTGTTTGAATCTGTGCGACCCCATGGACTGTAGCCCCCCAGGCTCTTCTGTCCATGGGATTCTCCAGGCAAGAACACTGGAGTGGATTACCATGCCCTCCTCCACCGGATCTTCCCGACCCAGGGACTGAACCCGGGTCTCTTACATCACCTGCATTGGCAGGCGAAGTCTTTACCACTAGCATCACCTGGGAAGCCCCTGAGGTGGGCATCAGCTGGAAATGTCAGATGCTTAGGACTTGGGCCCTTGGGAAGTGCTCTTAATCATTGTGATAGGAGGCCATTTGGCTCCTCAGGAGATGGTTGTACAAGGTGGGAGACTCTTAGAATCCCTAGTTCTAGTAGACAAGTTGCCAGACTATTCAGGATGAATCTCCAGTGTGAAAGTTAGGCAGTTCTGTTTGCCTCCCTAGCTGAGTGCATTTTATAAAAAGGCACCATGCTAAGCAGTACCCTTAGATGTAGACAGGATTGTTATATCCATTTTATATATCATTAAAATCTCCATTTTGGAGACATGATTACTGAGAGATTAAGGAATTTGCCCATATACATATAATCGCTAAGTGCTGAAGTCTGAACTTAAACAAATGCAGAGTCCTGAGTCTACTGTGTGGATTTCTTCCCCTTGTGTGGACTTATTTCGTCTGATGGCAAACCCTTGAGCTGTTGTTAAAACAGCAACAGAAACAAAAGACTTATCTTGTCATAAGAAAAGACTTATGAGAAAAGTCGTAAGTCATAAGAAAAGACTTACATTAGCTGGGGTGGGCGGGGTGTGCTCTGGGTGCGCGCGGGCCTCTCTGCGGAGGCTTCTCCCGCTGCAGAGCCCGGCTCGCGGCCATGGGCGTCGACGGCTGCGGCTGGAGACTCCAGGGTGCTGGCTCAGTAGCTGTGCCGAGCTTCGCTGCCCTGCGGCTTGTGAGGTTCTGCAAGATGAGGGATCACACCTGTGCCCCCTGCACTGCAAGGCAGATTCTGAACCACTGGGCCACCAGGGAGGCCCTAAGGAACATTTGCTTCTTCCTATGCCCTGCATCTCTCTAGCTTAATATTAGGAAATCTGTGTCAAAGAGGAGGCGTTTTCTATTAGCTAGTATGATTTTTGGCTAAAGCCAATGGAGGAAAAAAATATAAATATATGATAAAATTAATCAAATATATTAGCAATATACTTGTATATTAATTTATTTATATATTTATATATTATATAATTTAATTCAATAATTATTATGTAAATAAATATATAATATATATTATATACATATTTTTTTTTTTAGAGAGAGAGGGAGATATTTTAGAAAGGAGAGCTCCAAAGGATTCTTAAATGAAATACCTTAAACACCTCTGTCTAGTTCTGCTTCATGCAGGGGAAAAATGTCTGTGCCTCCTTTATAGAATATCAAGGATGTTTATCTTACAGCCTTTTTTTCCCTGATTGATTTAGAGTAAGTTACTTAACTTCTTTGAGCCTAAGGCTGCTAATCTTTAAAAATGTGAAAGCTGTGCGTTCTTCTCGGCCTTGTCCTTAGGAGAGAAGGAGAGAATGTGCATAACGAGCCTGGACGTGTTACAGCTCCTTATCCTACTGTTCTTTCACTTAGTAGATTTTCAAAAACATTTATTTTCTTCCTAATATGATATTCATTAATATAATTGTAATAAATAATAGATGAAAATTTTACAGAAAGCTGTGAATTATTGCTAGCAACTTTGCAAAGAGAACATCCACTTTTCTTAATTTTTAGCTTTTGGCTATGTTTTGGTTCCCTTCTTGTGTCTACTTTTTGAATTAAAACACAATTCAGATGCGGCTCCAAGTCGTGGCTGCATCTTGACGGTCCAGTGCCAAGACCTGTTATGGATGGAACCTCGATGGTCCCCTTGGCTGCTGACAGTCTTCAGCTGGAGGGAAACAGAGAGCATGGCTAAGTCTTCAGAGGTGGGCACCTATAGTCTGAACTTCTGTGACACATTTTATTATTAAAATATTGGTTGGATGATCAGCTCACCTTAATCTCTTTTCCCCCTGCACTGGACTGTGGCATGAGGCTCTTCCTTTTGGCACGCAGGCTTTACTCTGGTTGTGGGCGTGCACGCCTTATTGCCCCAAGGCCTGTGGGGTCTTAGTTCCCCAACCGGAGATGGAACCCGTGACCTTTGCATGGGAAGGTGGCTTCTTAACCATTGGACTACCAGGGAAGCCCTCAGATAGCTCATTGAAAGTGTTTTTATTGTTTTATGGTTTTTTATGATTCCAGTACCCTATTGGAAATGAGGTCCAGTCGCCAGTCACGGGACTGTGCTTAGTGTTATCCGTTGCCATACGACTGGTTTACCTCTGGTCTTTCCTGGGAGATAGGTCCGTCCCCATCTATCTTAGGTTATTTCCTCTTCTTTTTGCCTTTCCAGTGGGGCCTTGGTCTGAGCAGGAATTTTAGGTATTACCAGTGGGGCCATAGCTTTAGCAGTCACTTTCACAGCAGCGCCTTTGTGCTTAAAAGACAGGTGTCTGGCTTTAATATGATCATCAACCCAAGAGTTCTCCATTCACAGGAACATGGTGTGATGCAGAGTCTTAGAACGTGGCACACTTATTCAGATGACCTGGGTGAGATATAAAACATTCTACATTTCAAACACAGATGAACTAGAATAAAAAATGACAGCCCAGTGGGAAGACAAAAGCTGTGCAATAGGAACAAAACCACAACCTGCGGGAGTTGCTGTGTGCTTCGCTTTACAGGCGCACTTTGCTGCTTTTAGAGAAAGGGCAGCGTTGTTCACCTCATGATGAACTGCCTTTGCAGCGGCTGGCGAGTGTGTGTTACCTGCTCTAATCAGAACAGATGAACTAGAATAAAAAATGACAGCCCAGTGGGAAGACAAAAGCTGTGCAATAGGAACAAAACCACAACCTGCGGGAGTTGCTGTGTGCTTCGCTTTACAGGCGCACTTTGCTGCTTTTAGAGAAAGGGCAGCGTTGTTCACCTCATGATGAACTGCCTTTGCAGCGGCTGGCGAGTGTGTGTTACCTGCTCTAATCAGAATGTGAACTTGGATTTGACATTAATCAAATTGGGGGTAGTCATCCCACTGTTTAGATTCTCAGAAAATATGAAGTCAATCAGTTAAAGGATTTAATCTTCCCCAGTTTCTAAATGTCTCCTTGATGGGATCAAGTATTGTTCAGGCATATGACTCTGAAAATCTCAGTACCCAGGACAGCTGCTTTCTGTCCACCTGTCAGAGCAGGTGTTCCTCCCCACCTAGCCCATTCTTTCCTAGGCTGTCTCTAGGTATGGATTTAAATGGTTGGGAGAATACAGAACCCCTAACACAGGTGGTACAGTCCTTCAGTAAGCGGCAACTGGGCACCTCTGCGTGCAGCCACTGCTAGGCACTAGGAAGACAGGCAAACTCTGCTTAAAAGGGTAACTGATGGTTTCCTGCTCAGAATGACGGCTGTGCTTCTAGCATATTGGATTTCCACCATAAAGACATGTGGAGCTTTGCACTCAACAGTTTTCTATTTTCTGTATCTTCAGTTATTCAATACAATTCAGAACACCTGACTTATATTAGACTTTAAAAATAATTATTGACTAACTAATGCTATGGAGAAAACAATGGCACCCCATTCCAGCACTTTTGCCTGGAAAATCCCATGGACAGAGGAGACTGGTTGGCTGCTGAGTGACTTCCCTTTTGCTTTTCACTTTCATGCATTGGAGAAGGAAATGGAAACCCACTCCAGTGTCCTTGCCTGGAGAGTCCCAGGGATGGCGGAGCCTGGTGGGCTGCCGTCTATGGGGTCGCACAGAGTCAGACACAACTGAAGCAACTTAGCAGCAGCAACTAATGCTAGCAGAAGGGCACAGGATGTGCCGAGCCTCCTCCAGTGAAATAGATCACAGAGCGTTTGAGGAACTAGAACACTGGTGCAGCTGGGTCACTGAGACCATGAGGATGAAGCTGGAGAGGTGCTCAGGGTTTTCAACTCTAGCTTAGGAGCCACACCGAATGTGCGTTATGTGGCAGAGTACGGAGT
This sequence comes from Connochaetes taurinus, assembly GCA_006408615.1. Taxonomy (NCBI): domain Eukaryota; kingdom Metazoa; phylum Chordata; class Mammalia; order Artiodactyla; family Bovidae; genus Connochaetes; species Connochaetes taurinus. The sequence continues at coordinate 124,019 of SJXO01003155.1, forward strand.
GAGGGGTGGAGTTTGTGTGCGTATGTGTTTGAGGTTGTGACATGATCATAGGTGTGATGTGCCCTGGGCAAGTTGCTTGACTTCTCAAAATGAGGGTAATTATAGCACCTTTCTTGCTGGTGCTGATGAGAAATTAATGAGATAGTCAGTTAAAAGTGCTCCCTATAGTACCTGACCAGAAAATGTTCATTATTTGTATATTAATAAATATATAGTGGCAATAATTATAAATATAATAAGTATGCTGATATATTGTTGATCAATATATTAATTTTTCAAAAATATGTATTCTTTTGTCTGTGCTGCGTCTTAGCTGTGGTTCATGGGGTCTTCACAGTAGCACGCGAGCTTCTTGTTAATAGTTGTGGTGTGCATGCTGGATCTAGTTCCCTGACCAGGGATTGAACCTGGGCCCCTCGCGTCGTGAGCAGGCAGTTACCCGCGGGGCCACTGGGGAAGTCCCTAAGTATATTAATTTGATTATGGAGCGTAACCAGCTTCACTATTTCCATTGCTGGCTCTGTTACGCTGGAAAAGTGCACAGGTCACTTTTGCAATATAGCCCACACTAGGTTGGTGGCAATTCAAATGGAAAGGAGGAAGATGGATTTGCATGGGATTTGGTAGAAAAAGCAGTAGAATTGGATGATGATTAAAAAGAGTAGAGTGGCAGGAGGTGTGGGGAGGAAAATGTCTTTTCTAGGCTGAACACCAAGTCCGCTAGCAGTGCAGTTCACTGAAGCGAGGAGCGATGGGTGGGGAGATGTGTGCTTGGGTAAGGGAAGATGCTGAACCGGAAGCCATGCTTCTGACGTCTTTAAGTGGAGAAGTCACACAGGCCATGAGTTTCACAGTTCTGTGTGTGATTCAGGGACGAAGTCTGGGCTGAGTCCTTGAGTGAAGGTGAAGGCTAACGTCACGGGTGCAAGCGACCGCCGTGGTAAAGCATATCATGAAGGGAGAGGAGGGCCTGGGGTGGAATTTTGAGGAATGCCACCAGTTAACGTCTGGAAGGAAGAGGGTCACAGCAGAATGCACAGCAAACCAAACCTGAGCTATAGCCAGAGAGGGTGGGTGACAGAACAACCTGAGAAAGTTTACCGGAGGTTCCGGGAACTAGAACACGCACGCATGCGCAGTCGCTTGGCCGTGTCCACTTCTTTGTGGCCCTTGGACTGGAGCCCACCAGGCCCCTCTGCCCTTGGGATTATCTCGGCGAGGATACTGGAGTGGGTGGCCGTTTCCTCCTCCGGGGATCTTCCCGACCCGGAGACAGAATCCACGTCTCCGGTGGCTGCTGCACTGGCAGATGGATTCTGGACCACTGAGCCACCTGGGAAACCCAGTTAGTATGTAATAATGCTTTAAAAATTCAAGTGTATGGAGATGTTGATTTCAAAGATAGAGGAGAATTTTCAAAATAATCTACCTAGACAGTGGTAGAATCTCTCTCTCCAAGTATCCATGAGCATCGCTTTCTGCTCACTATACAAAAAATACAAATGCAGATAGATGACAAAAGAATTGCAAAGGGTTAATGACTCATACATCCAAAGACCTTGCAGTATCTACCTAATGAGGAAAAAGGGTAAGTGCCACACCAATGCATGAAACTCTTGGAGTTTGTAGACAAGATCTGTTGGTCACGAAGGGCAGTAATACCATCAACTGTCTATATGTCTATCTTTGACAGAAATGGATTTCTAACCTCTAAAGAAATATATCCATGTATCAAAATTCCAAGAAATAACGAAGTGAGATTATCACTTAGAAACAAATCTTAATGGTCTTTCTAGTTATTTCACGGGCTTATAAGGCCTTTTAAAAATTTTGCCACTCTTTCCATTAAAAAAAAAAAATTAGATTTGTTAATGCTCTATTTATATCATGAACAATGGTGCAGTGTGTCTTTTCCATCAGTTTATCCAACAACCAAAGATAAAGATACATATTTAAGAGATTAATTTCTCCTTATCATGCTTTTAGGTCCATTTTCAACTGGGAAAGTAAAACTCACACCAAACAAGTTAAGCAGACTGTGTGAAGTTCATGCCAAGGACTGCAGGGAAATCAGAGGTCTCAGAGCAGACTCGAAAAGTCCTCCACACAGGTCCTGGATGTTCTGTAGGAAGATACCAGGCAGGAGAGTGAGAGACGGGCTGTGAATGTATGAAAGCGTGTAACGCATCTGTTTCGTACATGTCTTCATTATCCCGAAACTACACTGCTGCTACGTTTCTAGACTTTCTGCATTTGTTCAGACATTTGGTGTGTGTTGCATGTGCTTTTCTTACCAAAACTTCGCTTTGTAAATTCCTCTTTCATGTTTTTTTCTTTCATCTTCTGCCTCCTTCTTAAAGGAGTGCATCCATATTCAATACTAATCATGTTTTATGTCTTTAATAAATTGTCATATCCATTTATCATTCTGAACAGCTTCCAACTTCAACACCAACTCTGGCACTGCAATATAAGATCGGTAATTGCTAAGCATCCATCATATCTGAAGTGCTATGTCATTAAATTCTTGGCTGTTCACAATAGTTCACTAACCTGAGTCTCGTTGAGTTAGAACTAATGTCGATTGGTCCCCTTTCTGTTTTATCTTTTCCTGCATCAAGCTATTCAAAGGAAAAAGCCTATCTTTAATTAAAATTTTGCTAAACCATTTATACAAGCAAACCAACACTGCCACACAGAAGTCTAAGCACAGCTGGTTGACAAATCAACCACCGATTAGCATATTGATATCTAGCAGGGAAACGTTGTGATAAGTGAATTATAGCAAAAAAAAAAAAGCAACATGTAATGTTTTCTGTAGTGTCTTTTCTTGCTCAGCTATAAATAGCATATGTTACAGCTAGTATGATTGTTTAGGAGTCCCTGTCTAAAGGACAAGCATTAAATTTAAAAAAAAAAAAGACATACTCATCCTCACAAATTCCCAAAAACCTATGGGTTTTATTCCTGTAATGCTCACCTTCTGTCCATGGATAAAATATAGGAAGAAGGACAATGAATAGTGAATTCCATCTGGCACTCAGACGACTTCCCTGACACAACGGCATCTGGTTGGGAGAGGAGCTTGGGGAGTGACCCGGCCCATGGCCTTTGGGCAGGTCATTAGCTGGGATCAGGGCAGCACTTAAAGCTCAACATTCAGAAAATGAAGATCATGGCATCCGGGCCCATCACTTCATGGGAAATAGATGGGGAAACAGTGGAAACAGTGTCAGACTTTATTTTTGGGGGGGTCCAAAATCACTGCAGATGGTGACTGCAGCCATGAAATTAAAAGGCGCTTACTCCTTGGGAGAAAAGCTATGACCAACCTAGATAGCATATTCAAAAGCAGAGACATTACTTTGCCGACTAGGGTCCGTCTAGTCAAGGCTATGGTTTTTCCTGTGGTCATGTATGGATGTGAGAGTTGGACTGTGAAGAAGGCTGAGCACCGAAGAATTGATGCTTTTGAACTGTGGTGTTGGATAAGACTCTTGAGAGTCCCTTGGACGGCAAGGAGATCCAACCAGTCCATGCTGAAGGAGATCAGCCCTGGGATTTCTTTGGAAAGAATGATGCTAAAGCTGAAATTCCAGTACTTTGGCCACCTCATGTGAAGTGTTGACTCACTGGCAAAGACTCTGATGCTGGGAGGGATTGGGTGCAGGAGGAGAAGAGGACGACCAAGGATGAGATGGCTGGATGGCATCACGGACTCAATGGACGTGAGTCTGAATGAACTCTGGGAGTTGGTGATGGACAGGGAGGCCTGGTGTGCTGCGATTCATGGGATCGCAAAGAGTCGGACGTGACTGAGCGACTGAACTGAACTGGGCAGCACCTCTCTATTAACATCTGCCTGTTGACTTCTGAGGTGTTTTAGTCAAGTTGTTACTGTTGTTCAATCGCTCAGTCATGTCTGACTCTTTGTGACTCCCTGGACTGCAGCATGCCAGGCCTCCCTGTCTATCACCAACTCCTGGAGCTTACTCAAACCCATGTCTACTGAGTTGGTGATGCCATCCAACCATCTCATCCTCTGTCGTCCCCTTCTTCTCCTGCCCTCAATCTTTCCCAGCATCAGGGTCTTTTCAAATGAGTCAGCTCTTCCCATCAGGTGGCCAAGTACTGGACTTTCATCTTCAGCATCAGTCCTTCCAATGAACACTCAGGACTGATCTCCTTTAGGATGGGCTGGGTGGATCTCCTTGCAATCCAAGGGACTCCCAAGGTTCTTCCCCAGCATGTCAGCTTGTCACAGCAGTGGTGGTGGAGGAGCCAAGGGACCAGCAGAAGTGGCAGCAGAAGCAGCAGTGAAACCAGCTGGACGGGCCCAGGCCTCTTACACCAGCACGACCCTCTGCTCCATTTCAGCCCACATTTCTGTATTCATCTGCTGTCCTCAGTCATCACCGAGCACTTTGCAGTCACACAGAGTTCTGAACACAGCTAGCCAGAGAATCACCCCCACAGTGAGCATCCTGATGTCAGAGACAGAGGAGGTGACAAGTGCGTGCATATAACAGGAGATGTCAGATAAAACAATTCACAAGTTTCCTTGATGCCTTCTCTTGTTCCGTTCCATGCACTACTCTATCAGTGATCCCAGTGTATGAAAATCTCTATAAATTCTTGATGCTAGAATGTCCATCGATTTTACACATGGTCCAAGATAGGACTGGCGAATAAGTACTAATACGATAAATCCTTTTCACTCCTGGCTCAAGGAGCAGTCACTTTAGCATTGTATTTCAGAGTTGTGTTGCCACGAGGTCAGATACATTCATATACGTTCAGGAGTATGATAAAGTGATAAGCCCCAAGTCATGGTGATGTGGCTAGAAGATATGAAAAAGAAGCATGTAATCATTTGTGGGGAGAACCTACAGACAGGACACTCTGGGGAAGAAGATACTGAAGCAGAAACTCTTAAGAGTTCTCAAGAAGGCGTATCTTTCTTTTCTTTGCATAGGCAGGGTTGCATCTAATCTAATCATGACCCCATGGGATTTCCGGTCATCAGAAATGGAAGTTGTTCCCATTCACAGGCTGTGTGGCTGAGCAAGCCTCGCTGCCAGAAAACGTGCCACTTCAGCTGTGGCTCTCTGGTACCACGTGAGTGGGAATCAGACAGTTTATTTGATGATGTCGACATTCAAAGGTGGCAGTTCAGATGCCTGAAATTCCCTTTAGGACCGGAATGATCCTACTGGGCTGTCTCGGTGACTCACAGCAATGGGGTCGTAGGCGTATTTTCCCTCCAGTGTGTGGACAGCCACCTCCAACACTTTTCTCAGCCCACTTGCATTTAGATTATGTGGGAGGCTAAAATGATGAGAGGTAAAACTGAGGATAAAATATATTGCTATTTTCAAGTTCAAGTAGATTTTCAAAATAACTGGACAACAGTCTCAGGGAAAGCAGGCAGGCACCAAACACAAAACAAAAGATCATCATCACCATCACAACAACAATATAAGTTTGGCAGAAAAAAATAGGTCAGTTTAACAAGAACTGGAGCCTATAAGGTGTGATCGAGAGTGCACTTCTTGTTTTGTGTAGCTGGGACCGCAAAAGATGACTGTTGTTGGCACTGCCTTGGTAGAAAACAGGTTACTGTTAGGCAGTCATTGAGGGTGAAACTAGCCCAGAACAATGAATGCTTTCTATATTCTAATGGTCAAGAAATTCACTCTGATTTGGTCACACAAGTAGGTAGCATTGTCGTACCAGCCAGATCCCTCCACCTCTCTTATTTCCTTTAGTCTTCATCACTCCCCTCCCCCTGCTTAAATTCTGGTAGGCATTTGAACAGAGTAACAAAAGGAGCATGGTTTTATTTTCTGCAATTATGTGAATCTCAGAATACCCGTTTGAGACCCTCTGTGGGTATTGCAGGCCTCTTGTCTCTTCCATATGTGAAAAACTCCTCTCTGTCCATGGGGTTTCCCAGGCAAGAATACTGGAGTGGGTTTCCATTTCCTCCCCCAGGGAACTTTCCTGACCCAGGGATCGAACCACGTCTCCTGCGTGGCAGGCAGGTTCTTTACCACTGAACCACTAGGGAAGCTGTTCATATCAAGATAGCAACACTCTAATAGTTGAAGTAGACTCTTTTAAGGTCACATGAACAGGATTTGACTAAAATTTCTTAAATTTCTGGAGCTAAAATCTTTAGGAATTCTTGAATGGAAATAAATGCCTCATCATATTTATGTGGCAATTTTTCCATTATCTGTGATGGTACAGCTAGGCTTTCCCCTACCCCAGCAAGAGCATCTCTCTTTGAAAGTCCAGCATTTTAAGTTTAGAAGGAACTGCTTTCCTCTGCTCAAGAAGCTGTATTAAAATGTGTCCTCTGTACTTATTTTTTCTGATTGGTCTTCTATAGCTTTGCATCTCAAAGGAGAATTTTAATAGAGGATAGTAAAATGTTCCAGGTGGCACAGTGGTAAAGAACCCACCTCCCATTGCAGGAGATGCGAGAGGTGCAAGTTCAATCCCTGGGTCGGGAAGACCCCCTGGGAAGACCCCCTGGCAACCCACTCTAGTGTCCTTTCCTGGAGAATCCCAGGGACAGAGGAGCCTGGTGGGCTACAGTTCGCGGGGTCACCGAGAGTCAGACAGGCCTGAGCATGCGCAGCACAGACAGTAAAACGTCTGCATCATAAGATGAAAACTAGCACAAAAATCTGCACTACATAATTGAAATGGTACTATCTAAAATAACTATTACCTCTAACGATAGATAAATAGCTATTTTCATTTATAGCTGAACACCCTGTTTGATGCTTACAAATTGCCTGGTTGATTTAGGCTTATAAACTGCCAAGATAGTCTAAGGAATGCAGTGTATGACTTGGAAATAAGAAATAGAGAGAACGAAGGAAAAAATAGACACATATAAAGGATTGATTATCCCACGTTCTTATACAAGAGTATAAGAACATGACTCTTATTTAAGAGTCGATCCCTTGCATACTTGATTCCCTAACTCAGTATCATTTTCGTCTTTTAAAAAGTTGCATGGCTCCACTTAATACTCAATACTTAATTTGACAGCCACAAAGATTAGTATTTTTAAAGCAGAAGATAACGTGAAAGAGAAACATTCGCTGTGCATTCAGCAGGAAAGATTGGGTCCTGCTGTGTAGTTTCGAATTACAGGGCTAGAATAATGGGCTTATGAAAAAGAACAAATATCTTGACTGAATTTATCCTGTAGATTTTCAGCCTAGAAAAACCGGAGCAATCTAGGCATATAGCTGAAGCAGCTGAGTGAAAAGTGAAATAACTCATACAATTAATTTGTTAGTGAGGTTCATAACTTATAGCCATTTTTATGTTGATCTCTTGGTCCCTTGAGGCTTTTGAACTGTGGTGTTGGAGAAGACTCTCAAGAGTCCCTTGGACTGCAAGGAGATCCAGCCAGTCCATCCTAAAGGAGATCAGTCCTGAGTGTTCATTGGAAGGACTGTTGCTAAGGTAAAACTCCAATCCTTTGGCCATCTGATGTGAAGAGCCGACATTGGAAAAGACCCTGATGCTGGGAAAGACTGCAGGCAGGAGGAGCTGGGGATGACAGAGGATAAGATGGTTCAGTCGCTCAGTCGTGTCTTGACTCTTTGTGACCCCATGGGCTGCAGCACGCCAGGCCTCCCTGTCCATCACCAACTCCTGGAGTTTACCCAAACTCATGTCCACTGAGTCGGTGATGCCATCCAGCCATCTCATCCTCTGTCGTCCCCTTCTCCTCCTGCCTTCAGGCTTTCCCAGCATCAGGGTCTTTCCCAGTGTGTCGGCTCTTCACATCAGATGGCCAGAGGATTGGAGCTTCAGCTTCAGCGACAGTCCTTCCAATATATATTCAGTGCTGAGTCTCTTCATTCATGACCGACTCTTTGCGACCCCATGGACTGTAGCCCGCCATGCCATCCAGCCATCTCATCCTCTGTCGTCCCCTTCTCCTCCTGCCTTCAGGCTTTCCCAGCATCAGGGTCTTTCCCAGTGTGTCGGCTCTTCACATCAGATGGCCAGAGGATTGGAGCTTCAGCTTCAGCGACAGTCCTTCCAATATATATTCAGTGCTGAGTCTCTTCATTCATGACCGACTCTTTGCGACCCCATGGACTGTAGCCCGCCAGGCTCCTCTGTCTATGGGATTCTTCAGGCAAGAATCCTGGAGTGGGTTGCCATTTCCAGAATGAATGTTCAGGGCCGATGTCTTTTAGGACTGACTGGTTTGATCTTGCCGTCCACAGGACTCTCAGGAGTCTTCTCCAGCACCACACTTCATAAGTTGTTTGGCACTCAGTCTTTTTAATTTTCCTGCTCTCACATCCATACATGACTACTGGAAAAACCATAGCTTTGACTATACTGGCAAAGTAACGTCTCTGCTTTTTAATACACTGTCTAGGTTTGTCATTGCTTTTCTTCCAAGGAGCAAGATCTTTTAATTTCATGGCTGCAGTCAAAGTCTACAGTGATTTTGGAACCCAAAAAAATAGTCTGTCACTGTTTCTATTGTTTCCCCATCTATTTGCCATGAAGAGATGGGACCAGTAAGGAGCAATGGCTGCACTTTCCTGGAGCAGCCATGAAAAGATACCCCACGTCCAAGATAAGACAAACCCAAGTAAGACGGTAGGTGTTGCGAGAGGCATCAGAGGGCAGACACACTGAAACTATAATCACAGAAAACTAGTCAATTTAATCACATGGACCACAGCCTTGTCTAACTCAATGAAACTAAGCCATGCCGTGTGGGGCCACCCAAGACGGGCGGGTCATGGTGGAGAGGTCTGACAGAACGTGGTCCACTGGAGAAGGGAATGGCAAACCACTTCAGTATTCTTGCCTTGAGAACCCCATGAACAGTATGAAAAGGCAAAATGATAGGATGCTGAAAGAGGAACTCCCCAGGTCAGTAGGTGCCCAATATGTTACAGGAGATCAGTGGAGAAATAACTCCAGAAAGAAAGCAAAAACAACACCCAGTTGTGGAGGTGACTGGTGATAGAAGGAAGGTCCGATGCTGTAAAGAACAATATTGCATACGAACCTGGAATGTTAGGGCCATGAATCAAGGCAAATTGGAAATGGTCAAACAGGAGATGGCAAGAGTGAACGTAGACATTCTAGGAATCAGCAAATTAAAATGGACTGGAATGGGTGAATTTAACTC
>SJXO01003155.1:136409-164006 GCA_006408615.1 Connochaetes taurinus
GTGTGTGTGTGTGTGTGTGTGTGTGTGTGTGTGTGTGTGGTGGGGGTGGGGGGAGAGGTGGGGCGCAGGGAGACAAACCAGAGAAAGGCAGGACTCGGGGTGTGGTTACTCAGGGTGGTCGGTGTGGCTGCTCTGATAGGGCACAGTGAGAGGAGGGGAAGCTGCCTCTTAGGCCAGACTTTACTGGGCTGAATGTCCAGATCAGGGATTCCGGTTTTATTCTATCAGAAAAGGAAGTCATCAGGAGGTTTTAACCAGAGGGATAATAAAGCCAATTTGCTTTTTAAAGAAAACAAATTATGATCCGAAGGTGAAAACTGAATTGAATTGACATTTCTCCTACTCCTTTAATCTCCTTTTTGAGATTTAAAACTGGTCTTGAAAATAGTAGGTAGGTAGGTTTACATCCAGTGCCTGTTGAAAATTTCATTGTTGGGACCGACCCTTCCCAATCACTGACTGGAATTTGGGTTTCATCGGCAGCTGTATTCTTGGGCCATAGTTCAGCCTGTGGCAGTTGTAGAAATTCACTGGTAAACCACTTCTGGCCTGATGAGGGCAACATTTGAACAATTCATTCAGTGGGATTGACATGAGAATAAGAATAGTATTTATGAAACAATTTGATATTTTTGAATTATTATCCCAAAAGGTCATACTCTTTAAATTGGTCTTTAATTTTAGGTATTTTGCTTTAATGTAGATATTTGCATGTATTTAATTTGTTTAAAAATCATACATTTACACACTCCATAGGGAGTTTATAGCATAAACAAAATAAAAGACACATACACACACAAAATGTAGGAAATAATTTCCACCCTGGCACCTATTTATGTTTATGCCTATGATGGTTGCCATGCAACAATGACGATAGCATTGTGCATTTCTGTGGTACTCACCTCTTTTCTATTATGACAACCTTTCAAGCAATAAGCAAGGAAAATTCCCGTTTTGATAATGATTTCTATTCTAGATTTCACTTTATATTACATATACTTGTTAACTTCCGGCTCTCAGGTTATTCTACTGGCTATAGAATAATTCAGTACAGCTTTTTTTGTTGTTGTTTGCTTTGTTTTGTCTCTTAACTTTTACTTTGTGTTAGGGTATAGTCAGGTAACAATGTGATCATTTCAGGTGAGCACCAAAGGGACTCAGTCATGTTTATACCTGTATCTGTTTACCCCAAGCTCCCCTCCCATCTAGGCTGCTACATAACACTGAACAAAGTCCCATGTGCTGTACCGTAGGTCTTTGTTGGTTATCCATTTTAAATATAGCAGCGTGCACAGGCAACCGCAAATTTGTTCTCTAAGTCTCAGTCGAGCTCCTTTAGAAACAAAACAGAGAACCTCCCTGGGGCAGTCTCCATGCATATTAGACCCGAGCAAATTGGTCATGCTCTTTTCCACCTCCAATGGCGCTCATTTTTCACAGCTGCCTCTGGTCTACATTGCTGGTTCCAACCAGACATTTTTGAGATGTTAGTTTACAATGTCTTATGGGGTTTTCTTCCAACAGTTGCTGAAAATTTCACAGAGGTCCCTTTAGGTCCCAAAGCTATTGACCCTACAGAATGAATTTTTAATGGGGGAAATTCCAGGAACAGAGCCAAGTCATGTGGAGCTACTTGGGATCTGGAAAATCTTTCTTTCCTTAAATTGCACCCACCATGAGAACTCTTATGCTGCACTCATCCCAAGGCTACACCTGCCTGAAATAAATTTCTCTCATGAAAAGTTATCCTATAACTTTGTGATGTAGGCGCTCAAAATTTTTTATCCTTGATATCCTTCAAATGTCATCATAACTCCCACTTAAGGGTTATATAACATTACCACAGGATAAAGCAGTATGATGATTAATTATAAGACAAATTGGTATTTACATTCCACTTTTCTCTCACAATACTTTTACAAACAGAAGCTAATTAATAGATTAGATGTCAATATTTTGTCTCCAAAGAGTTGAATGCTTTAGATTCTGATTTATTTTTAGCTCTAGTGCTTCTTTAGCATTTTAATTTGAGACAGCAGCAGAAGGCGGATATTTTTTCTCTTCTGTTCCACAGTAACCAAGTAAAGGTGCTTGGAATCACTTATTACACCAATTTGTGCATAATAAGTAGATTTATTTCAGAAATAAAATGCATATTCCTATAAAACAGGTGAGAAAGATTTGTAAAGAAATGAAACCACTCCATATCTTGTGTTTTGACCAGTTCATGAGGATTTAGTAAAGTGGTCAAAAGTTGTTTGCTCAGTGGAAGAACTACTTATATGTCTAGAAATCCTCGCATTTTCACAACACCATTTATCTGGAGGTTTCAGCTCCCCAAGTGGCCTTTCCAGTGCCAGGATGGGGCAGTAAACCTGCTATGCTCAAATTAAATAGAGATTCTACTCTAGCCTGTCCTTTATCTTTCAAAGTACTGACTATAATGACTTAGTGTCATATCCTTTTACTGTTGGGTTTTTTGGTTTGTTTTTCTTAGATTATTGTCGATTTTATTTTTTCTCTCTGTATTTACTTGGTTTCCTTTCTTAAAAGCTTTTTGTAGGTGGAAACTTCAATCATTGATTTTAAAACTCTTCTTTTCTAAGAGATGTCTTAAAAACTACAAATTTCCTTTATACAGTGCATTGATATGACAAGTTATGTTTTTATTATGACTCAGTACAAAATATTTTCTTCATGTTTTTGTAATCTCTTCTTTGAATCATGGTTATTTAGAACTAAGATTTTAATTTCCATATATGTGGGAGAATTTATAACTATCATTTTATTCATATAGAATTTAACTCTATTAACAGAGGTCATACTTTGTAAAATTTGATTTTTTTCAAAATTTTTTCTATTATGTTTTTAATTGGAGGATAATTGCTTTACAACGCTGTGTTGGTTTCTGCCACACATCAGCATGAACCAGCCATGGGTATGCATATGTCCCCTCCCACCTCCCACCGTGTCCTACCCCTGTAGGTTGTCACAGAGCACTGGGTTTGACCTCCCTGTGTCATACAGCAAGTTCTCACTGACTGTCTATTTTACAGAAGGTAATTACAATTTTGAATTTTTAAAAATTACTAAGACTTGATTGAGTCCTTGGTCTATATTATTAAACACTCCAGGGCACTTGAAAATAGTATGAATCCGGGATTTGTAGTGTTCTGCTCTGTAAATGAAAAATTAGCTCAACGTGGTTGATATAATTAAAATATTTTTCATCTTTACAAATTTTTTTCAGTGTTTTTTTTTTTCTACCTGTAGTGAGAGAGGGGTGTAAAAGTCTCCAGGTATACTTGTAGGTGTGACTGTATCACCTTTTCATTGCCAAATTTTGCTTTATTTTTATAGACTTTCTCCTATTAAGCACACATACATTTATCATTTTAAAGTTTCCTGAGGAATTGACCCTTTTAATATTATGAAATATTCCTCTTTACTTCCAGTTAATCATTCTTATCTGGAAAATCTGAATTGCCTAATAGTAATATTTCCACAACATTTTCTAATGCTTGGCTTTTTCACATATATATTTCGGTATTTTTCCTACTCTTCTCCTTTCATCTTCCTGTTTTTTCATTTAAATAGTCTTTTGCGTGCAGCATGCAGCTAGGTCATTTAAAACTTCTGGTGCAGCATTCTTTGTCTTTTAATTGAAATCTTTCATCCACTTTAATTTAATGTAAAAATTTTATTGTTGCATTTAGAGCTACTAATTTTCTGTTTGTTTTTTTCCACATACTGCATGCTGCTCTGCCCCTCTGTTTGTCCTTTCCTGTCTTATTTTGGGTCAATGAAATATGTTGTACTATTTAATCTAATGTCATCTATTGGCCATTTTGGGGCCGCAGTTTTATTTTACGTGATGTGGTGGTTGTTTAAGGGACTTTAATATGCCTTTTCAAAATATCAAAGTCTCCTTAGTACTGTATCACTTAGTGTAAAATGGAAGAGCATTCTGGAAACTGCCTGCAAAGAGTTTTTATTTGTGTTATTGTTAGCAATTTAGTTATTGACTGATCACCTTGAACTTGAGAAGGTTTGGTTTTTACTATTAGGAGGGACTATTTCATTTTGGCCTGAGTCTTAAGAAAAATTCTTTAGTCCTGGGACATATTCTTCACTTCTAAAATGTGTTTTTCGGAATTTAATGGAGTTTAACAGTTTGCACCAAGTTCCTCAGATTTAGCAGAATGTAAATCCCAGACTCTCTTTCCTGCAGTGCTCACCAGCACGCCTTTCTGCTTAGCTCGCTAGCCTGCCAGCTGCTGCTTCTCATTCTGTTCTACAGAATCTCTTCCACATGCATACAGGTCATCCAAAGTGAAAGTGAAAGTCGCTCAGTCATGTCCGACTCTCTGCAACCCATGGATTATACAGCCCATGGAATTCTCCAGGCCAGAATACTGGAGTGGGTAGTCATTCCCTCCTCCAGGGATCAATCCCTCCCAACCCGGGGATCGAACCCAAGTCTCCCGCATTGCAGGTGGATTCTTTACCAGCTGAGCCAGGGAAGCCCAAGGAGTGCAGGGAGGTCTGTGCACAGATTTTCTGCTTTGTCCTTTATGGTCCCCTGTTTCCTGAGACTTCCTCTGTTACCTCCCAGCCTCTCTGGAGCCTCAGACACCATCCTCTGACACCTTTAGCAATGCTAGTAAAGGTTTCTGCTTGAGCATTAGTCATTCTGACTCTGGGAAAATTGGAATGTGCCCTCAAGAGAAGAAACATAGTGTTTCTACCATCCAGTTTTATTCCCTTTCCTTTGAAAGTTGAACTCCTTCAGTTGCCTGTTTTTGATTGGTCTCTAGGGCTTTAAATAGGATTTTAAATTTTATCCAGAGTTTATTATGATTGTCACCTTGGGAGAGGAATTCAGATTAAACTACTCCATTATTCCCGGAAATGGAATTGGAAAAATGATTCTTTTTTGGCTTCCTTATAAAAACAGTCCAGGTAGATTCTGAGCCACACATGGCTTGGCAAGTCATATGATTTAGATATACACAAATTCTGTGCAGTGAGATGATCAGCCTGTCTTTTAAAATCAGTTCCATCCTTAGCTTCCTTATTCTTATGCTGAATCAAATGATGTGGCTATAGAGACATAGCTTATTGAGTAAAGCAAACATGACTGTTTTCTTCTTGCTTTACTGTGAAATCTATTTTATCAGATTAGGGAGTTTAAAAGCTTCCAGATTTGGGGATATCTTATTTTATATCTACTTTACATAATTTCCCATGCTCATTTCAAGATTCTTTAACTTAGGTTTCATAAAAGAGTTACATTTAAATTGTTATGAAACACCAAAAGTGCCCACTCTTCACTTATTTTCTGATTCTCCTTTGTTCTTTTCCCCTTCATGGTGGCTTATATGACTCTGTGTCCAGGAGTTGCATAGTCAACAAATTAATGCCTGCAGGCCTAGAAAAATAAAATAGATGTGTGAGTTAGGCCAACCTGGGGAAACATTAGCGAATTCTAGAGAATGAGGCAAATTGAAGAAGGCATGCGTTATCTGCAAGGTCAGCCTTGGCAGCTTTTGTGATGCAGGAAGTCTATGGAGCCGCACTGCCAGAACTCCCACTTTCAGGAGGAACTGGAAATATGAAGTTCTGTGTGACAGTTCCTGGATAGTAACGTACCTTCAGGTCAAATCAAACATGTCTGATTGGTGTCCTAGTGGGGACCGCTGTAATAGTGCCGTACAGACTGAGTGGCTTAAGCAACAAACACGTACTCCTTATGATTCTGGAAGCTAAGATGTCCGGGCTCGAGATGCTGGCACAGTCAGAGTCTAGCGAGGGCCTGCTCCCGGGCTCACAGCCGGCGAGGCCCCCAGTGTCCTTACGCGGCACGAAGGCCAAGGCTCCCGCGCGGCTTCTTTTGCGAGAGAACAGACTCCCTTCCCGCGGGCTCTGGCCCTGTGACCTGACCGCCCAGGGGTCCCGTCCCCAGACGTCGCCCCGCTGGGGACGCCTCCGTGTGGGTCACGTTCGGAGCCCTGGCCTCTCCCTGCTTGCTTGCTGCCAAGGCGGGCCCCTCGTGCGCTGGCACACGCCCCTCGTGCACTGGCACACGCCCCTCGTGCGCTGGCACACGCCCCCCGCGCCCACCTGCCCAGACCCGCGTGCCTGTGCTCTGCTCACGCTTCCTCTCCTCCTGAAGCTGCTGAGAGTCTTCCAGTCTTTGCTGTTCATCTTCCCCTAATGAGAAATCTGTGTTTTATAGTCTTAGAAAACCTTTTACGACTTAATTTTGCTGTCTTTGTACCCAAGGAGTTGTGCTTCAATTCCCAATGTCTTTTATTTCTCCCCATAGTTTTTCAATTTAATTTTATTTATGGTTGGTATTGATGCACAAGCTTTTTTCTTGTTCTTTACTCTTTTTTTTTTTTGGTACACTTTTTAAAGGTTACTTTCAATTTACAGGCATTACAAAATATTGGCTATATTCACTGGGTTGTACAGTACATCCTTGAACCTATCTTATACCCAACAATTTGTGTCTCCCACTCCCCAAGCCCTAAATTGCCCCCTGCACACAGGTAACTACTAGTTTGTTCTCTCTATCTGTGAGTCTGCTGCTTTTTATATTCACAAATTTGTTGTATTTTTCAGACTTCATATACAAGAGATATCATACACTGATTTTCTTTCTCTGACTTATTTCACTCAGCATAATACCCTCCAAGTCCATCCATATTGCTGAAAATGGCAAGATGTTGTGATTTTTATGGCTGAGTAGTGCCCATTATTTATACAACACACAACCACATCTTTATTCATTCACTGTCGATGGAACTTTTCATTTTATATTGGAGTATAGGTTATTGGGCTTCCCTGATACCAATTTACCAGGGGCTCCCTGGCAGCTCAGCTGGTGAAGAATCCACGGGCAATGCAGGAGACCCTGGTTCTATTCCTCAGTTGGGAAGATTCCCCTGGAGATGGGGATACGCAACCCACTCCAGTATTCTTGGGCTTCCCTGGTGGCTCAGACAGTAAAGAATCTGCCTGCAATGCAGGAGACCTGGGTTTGATCCCTGGGTCGGGAAGATCCCCTGGAGAAGGGCATGGCACCCACTCCAGTATTCTTGCCTGGAGAATCCCTGTGGACAGAGGAGCCTGGCAGGCTATATAGTCCATGGGGTCACAAAGAACTGGACATGACTGAGTGACTAAGCACAGCACATATCATAGCATAGTTGATTGGTGTCTCAGATGGTAAAGAATCTGCTTCCAATGCAGAAGACCTGGGTTTGATCCCTGGGTCAGGAAGATCCCCTGGAGGAGGGCATGGCACCCACTCCAGTGTTCTTGCCTGGAGAATCCCATGGACAGAGGAGCCTGGTGGGCTACAGTCCACGGGGTCGCAAAGAGTCAGACACGACTGAGTGACTAACACTTTCACTTTCGTAGCTGATTAACAGTGGGCCATAAGATTTTTAAAGTGTGAGGGCGGGACTTCCCCCGTTTGCCCAGTGGTTAGGACTCTCTGCTTCCAGTATGAGAATGGGTCGTGGGTTCCAGTATGAGAATGGATCCCTGGTTGAGGACTCCTGTGGCCAAATAAATAAATTAATTCATTTTAAAAAACTGTGAGGGAAGGTGAAACTTAGGAGAATTATTGATTTGGAGGAGATTATAGATATATTCAATCCAAGTCCTTTAGTTGACAGATGAGGAAACTAAAGCTTAGTTAGTTAAAAGTGATGGAGTCGTAAGCTAATGGCCAAGTCTCAGGAGTCTAAACCACCTGTATATTTCTCTTTCCGCCGTAGACACTACATTCAATAGATTTAAGAAAAGGTACTTTCCCATTCACTCTCAAAGATGGATTTTTTTTTTTTTTTCTGTTTCTTCCTCTGTGTTCTTCTTCTTAGACTGGCAGAGGGACATAAAATCAGATTCTTTAGCTCCAAAGAGATAAAAATATCTTTCCCCTGAGATTGGAAGTATCTGATAGCCTCATCCAAGTACTTAAATTTGGAAAAGAAGAATATTATTAGTCAGCTTATATTTTATAGTACCTCTCTCCCCTTAAGAGCCTGAAAGACAAGGAAGTATCCTGGTTGTGAAAGAATAGAATTTTCCTATAATCTGAGCTATCTGTTCTGTCTTAAATTCTTAAGCAGAATTGAATTTTATTAAGAAACCTGTAGCAATGCTGTAATAGATAAATATTACACTCTAGTATGCAGTTGCCTTTTGAACATAGTCATTCTACCACAGGATGGCATCCTAAATCAATTTCTGTGAGTCTGTGCTGAAGTAAAAGCATAAGGCTCTGCAGATATAAAGCCTAAGCTTGTCTAATCCAAAGACCTAGATGAATTACATTATGATAAGCTTCAATTCATGAAAAGTATTTGTACCTTCTTTCTTCAGCACCTGATATGAAAAAGGTAGCAATTGTTTTTATGAAATAAAACTGTACTCACCATCAATTTACATGGTTAAAGAGCTTAAATATTTACACTGCAAGTAAATGAAATGTATTCACCTAATTTTTAGTACATTAAAAATGAAAATCTTGGAGGATTCCCTGGTGGTCCAGTGGTTAGGACTCTGCCTTCTCACTGCTGGGGCCCTGGATTTGACCCTCGATTGGGCAGCTAAGATCCCACAAGCCACATGGCATGGCCAAAAAAAGGAAAGATTGAAATTGAACTACAAAACAAAATTATCAAGGTGATTAAATGTTTTCTTTTTTTAACAAAACCTCTTAAATTTCCAACAGCAATTGGTAAATAAAAATATTTTGTTGTATCTTTGTGTTTTCAGTGCAGTATTATTAAGAAATCACAGAATTAAATTGCAAATAATTGTATCTAACCTCAAAAATAATACCAAAAGGGTAGCTCCCTCTGTGCTTGAAATGTTTAATCCCTTATATCTTTGTTGGTGTTATAATTTGCTCTTTCTTTACCAGCAAAGAGAACATATGTTTGTCCTTTTAAAACATTGACCAAGTATTTATTTCATTCCACTGATACTTAATAATAGAGTCATCACTCTTTCAGAAAGACCAGCCTACTTTTATTTTGGCACTAATAAATACGATGGGCTTCCCCCGGTGGCTCGGTTGTAAAGACTCTGCCTGCAATGCAGGAGACGTGGGTTTGATCCCTGGGTCTGGAAGATTCCCTGGAGAAGGAAATGGCAACCCATTGTAAAGTTTCTTGCCTGGGAAATCCCATAGACAGAGGAGCCTGGTGAGCTACAGTTCATGGGTTTGTGAAAGAGTCGGACATGACTGAGCGACTGAACAACGGCAAAGTAACTATAATGGTTGCAAATCCGGCATTACATGAGTGATGTTCACTTTGTTTATCCCCATAGCAGCTCAGCAGTGTCTGCACTGACTTCCTGGAGCTCACAGAAGTGTATTTCATGGAATGATAGCATATGACATCGTGCATTTTTCAGCGCCTCTGTCAGTGGACATTCAGGGTTCCTTCTTTTTAATTCTTCTTATTGCAAATGAAGCTGCTGCGCACACTTTTGCACTGTTTCCTGGTGCACACATGGGCCTGTTCTTCTAGGGTGTGCCTAGGAGTAGGTCATGGGAGAATGTGCATGTCGAATTTTAAAGACAGTGCCGTTTCCCTGCTCCCCAGTGGTTGTGTTGATTTGTACGCAGTTGTAAGACTCCCCCCTGCTTTACATTCTCACCAACACTTACTACTCTCAGACTTCTTTATTTTGCGCAGTCTAGTAAATAAACTTCCCCGGTGACTCAGCTGGAAAAGAATCCGCCTGCAATGCAGGAGACCTGGGTTCAGTCTCTGGATCTGGAAGAGCCCCTGCAGAAGGGAATGGCAGCCCACTCCAGTATTATGCCCGGGAAGTCCTACGGACAGGGGAGCCTGATGGGCTGCAGTCCACGGACTGAACACGACTTGGCGACTGATCGAGCAGCACCGCCAGTGGATGAACAGACGTTCACTATGGTCATTTTTAATGGGCTTGGTTTTAACTTATTTTTGTGTATTTCTCTATTGGATAACTTCTGAAGTGGCTGTTCTTACCATTCGCCCATGTCTCTTTTGGTGTGTACATGTTGTTGGCTGAATTGTAGTGTGCTTTATCATACTTGTTATGTTATTTAGTGATTAACATAACTTCTTAACTTTAATGAGCTTGAATTTATTCCTTATAATAAAGCATCCTTCCCCACACCTATATCATAAAAATCATGCTGCTATATTTTCTACCAAAGGTTTAAAAGTCTTGTATTTAAGTCATTAAAGAATTTGTGGTTATGGTGTGGGGTAGGAATCTAGAGATTTTTTTTTCCCATTTGGATAGCCAATATTCATACACCATTTATCAAAAACACTGTTCCATTCACACTATCAGCTCTGCTGTATGTTAAACAGATATGAATTTTCCATGTAGACAATAAATTTATGTGGGCCTTTTGATCTATTCCATTTGTTAATTTATCCCTTTGTTAATATGTCATTTTAGTTATTTACTACAAATTCAGTCAGTGTTTACATTTTTTGAGCCAATTCCTCCTACCATCTTCTTCAACAATGTTTTTGCTTTTGCTGTAGTCTTCTGTGTAAATTTTATAATTAAGTTGGTATGTTTCTTGGAAAAGTTTCCAGGGATTTTGTTTTAAATTTTACTGTTTATCAATCAATTTGGGGAATTTTTACTCCTTTATGATACAAAGTATACCCTTTATGAATATAGGATAGATTTTCATTTAATCAGGGATTTCAAAATAATTTTCAAAAAGTCTTGAAATTTCTAACATAAATATTACTTCATCTTTTGTTGGATTTAATTCTAGACTTTTTTTTTTACTACTATGTATATAGTTTTACAAATTATCATTATGAAAAATTTAAAACATATAGAAAAGTAGAGAGAATAGTATAATTAGTCCCCTTTTACACAGCCTCTAGCCTCAATAGCTGTTAATTGTGGTAATCTTGTTTTATGTATCCTACTGCGCATTCTCTCCTGCCAACCCCAGACTATTTTGAGGCAAAATCCTAACATCATATTATTTCACTTAGAATTGATGAATAATGACTTTTCCTTATTTTAAGGAAAAGTATTTCTAATAGTCATAAATATATAGGAGTAAATATATTTTACAGTAAGTATCTTATACATAGCCAATTTTCTAAAATCTCTCAATAAAACTCTACAGTTTTACTATGAAATTTGTGACTAATGAGGCTTCTTAATTGTCCTTTCAGATCCTTGAGTCTTTGTTTCTCTTGACTCACTGCACTTGTTGGTGTTACATTACATTTTGAATAGAAGCAGTATTAGCATTTTGTTTCCAAGTTGCATGGAATTGTTTTGAAACTTTCACCATTAGAATGATATTTACTGTAGGTTTTGTTAAACATGATTTATCAGAGTACAAAGAAATCTTTAATTCATAGTTAACTACGACTTAGCATGAATAATTATTTAATTTTATCAAGCTGTGTTCTCCATTATTGAGATGTCATCTTTTCTCTTTTCATTTGTTATATAACATTAAATGGCATTGATATTACATTACTGAGATAGCGCCAAACTTGTCATTATGCTTCTTTTCCTAAGGCACCCCTGTTCAGTCTACATCTGTCTTGCTGAATGCGGTCTGCTAGTGTTTTGCTTGGGGTCTCCTTGTCTGTGTTATTTGGAGGCGTTGTTCTGTCATGTTCTTCTCTTATACTTTCTTTGTCTGGTTTTGGCATCATGACAATATCCACCTCATAGAATAGTGTCCTATTTTTTGGAAGAGTTTATGAAATACTAATGCTAACTCTTCTTTAAAGACTTCATAGAATGCAGTAAAACCGTCTAGTGTCAGGCTTTTGTTTATAAGACTTCGGTGTTGCTTTTACTAATTTAGCCTCCACTTTTTATCTTGTTATACAGGTCTATTCAGTGTTTTTTTTTTTTTTTCTTCTTGAGCCATTTTCAGAAAATTGTAGTTTCTAGGTATTTCAACCAGGTTATCTGTTTCATCAGCAAGCAGTTGTTCAAAGTATTCCCTTGTAAATTTTTTGATTTCTGTAAGATCATAGCAACGTCTCCTCTTTCATCTTGATTTTGGAACTTTGCATCTTCTTTTTATTCAGTCAGTATAGCTAAAAGTTTTTCATTTTTGTTGATCTTTCAAAGAATCAACTTTTGGATTTGCTAACTTTCTCTGTTGTTTTTCTACTAAATATTTCACTTACTTCTGTTCTAATTTTGTTCCCTTCTTCCTGCTGGCTTTAGGGTTAGTTTGTGCTGGTTTTTTAGTTTCACATAAGGTGGAGGTTAGATTATTGATTTGAGGATTTTCTTCTTTAAAAAAACTTTTTTGCATGTTGTATTTTATTTTTAATCAATTGCAAAATATGTTCCCATTTCCTTTGTTATTTGTTCGTGTCTCAGCTGCTTATTTATGAATGTGTTGTTTAATTCTACATACGTGTGAATTTTCCAGATTTTCTCCTTTCTGATTTCCCATTTCATTCCATTGAGTATTAAAAAAATTGTGTACAATTTCAGTCCTTTTTAATGTGCTGAGACCTGTTTTATGTCCAGGCGTATGATTTATCTTGAAGAACATTCCATGTACACGTGTAGTCTTGACATTATTATGCCTACATGGTTTATAGCATTATCAAAGTCTTCTATTCCTGTCTAGCTGTTTTATATATTATGGAAAGTGGGATATTAAAGTCTCCTCTGTTATTGTTGAATCGTCTATTATTCCCTTCAGTTTTATCAGTTTTTGCTTCATCTATTTTAGGGTCTCTTATTTGGTGTACACATATTTGTAATTATTTCTTGATGGATTGACCTTTTTGTGATCATTAAATGTCCTTTTATCCTCTAGTAGCATTTTTGAAAGTACCTTTGAAATCTATCAGTTTCATATTAGTATATATTTGACTACTGTATGCATGATATATTTTTTTAACTTTTTACTTTAAATTTTTATAAGACTTTGAATCTAAAGTGTGTTGCTTATTGACAGCAGATACATGTTTTTAAAAATATTCTTCCAGTCTCTGCTTGGGCTGGAATATTTCATCCATTTATATTTAATACAGTTAATGATAAGGCAGGACTTTTATCTGCCATTTTTAAATTTTTCGTATGTCTTGTTTTTCATTCTTCATTTCATCTATTACTGTCTTCGTGTTAAGTAGGTATTTTTCTATTGTACTTTTTAATTCTCTTTGAAGTTCTTTTAGTTTTTTGTTAAAATTCTTTTCTCCAGGGTTGCCATGGAGGTTATAATTAATATCATAACTTACAAAACTTCAGTTCACATTTAGTTCACAGCTTATTTTCAATAGTGTACAAAACTGCTCTTCTGTAGCTCCATTCTTTCCTCCATTTTGTGTTATCTGTCATGTTCCTATATAAAGAAGAGGAAGGTATTAGTCAGAGGATCGTTTCTCAGCTCACTCTTCATAAGGAAGCTGCTGCTGCTGCTAAGTCGCTTCAGTCGTGTCCGACTCTGTGCGACCCCATAGACGGCAGCCCACCAGGCTCCCCCGTCCCTGGGACTCTGCAGGCAAGAACACTGGAGTGGGTTGCCATTTCCTTCTCCAATGCATGAAAGTGAAAAGTGAAAGGGAAGTCGCTCAGTTGTGTCCAACTCTTAGCGACCCCATGGACTGCAGCCCACCAGGCTCCTCCATCCATGGGATTTTCCAGGCAAGAGTACTGGAGTGGGGTGCCATTGAGGAAGGTCTTATTCAGAGGACCCTCTCTTGGCTCACTCTTCATGAAGACGAGGCAGGCCTTATTCAGAGGACCCTCTCTCGGCTCGCTCTCATATGCAGCCGCGCCAGGTGCTAGTTCCATCTTCTGAAGAAAGTATACTCCAATAACGTAGGACTTTGGCTGGCTTTCTGCTTCATCTGTTAATGTCTACTTTTCACAGTTCATAGACTGATCAAAATGCATTCCTTTTTGTTTTCAAAATCTTAAAATTACATATTTATTGTGTGCATGTGTGTGTGTAGTGGGAGCTATTATATATTTTCATGGGTTTGGCAAGAAAGAGGGAGGAGAAAGACTGTACCTTATCTTATCACCATAAGCCAGTGGTCAATGTCTTCATTATAAATATAAATCTATAGCTGAAAGAAAAGTTTTTTCTATAAGAATGTTTAGCTTTTTGGTAAGAGGTCTAAGAAGGGTAATTTGATTTTTCTGACTTCTGTGCTGTGATCAGTTGTATCTGACTCTTTGTGACCCTGTGGACAGTAGCTGGCCAGGCTCCTTCATGCAAGGGGTTCTCCAGGCAAGAATACTGGAGTGTGTTGCCATTTCCTCCTCCAGGGGATCTTCCCAACCCAGGGATTGAATCTATGTCTCCTGAGTCACCTGTGTTGCAGGTGGGTTTTTTCTTGACTTCTGTTGCTTTCCCCCAAGTATATGTTGGTCTTTCCAATGAAACAATAATCTGGAAAGGTTTTTTTTTTTTCACTCATATATAGAACAATGAAATTTAACATTGGAAGGCTTATATTATAAACAAAATAGGAAGTTATGATGAATTTCTAAAAACACTTAAAATCCACAGTTGAAATCACATGAAGGATATAATTTTCCATACAAATACAAGGCCTAAGTTTCACTATTAATTAAGTCCCAAGTGCCAACTTAGAACAGATGTCTGTATTTACCAAATAATTATGAGTTATTTATTAGTAATTAAAAGATAACAGCTACTAAATGCATATTAATTAGTTACATAAGACAAAATGACATATAGTAACCTTTTAATTTCAAGTATAAAACAAGTATGAATCAAAGAAGCAGGTATTTGAACAAAAAATAAACTGTTAATTAACCATACTGACCCATCTTCGGTGCTAGAGAAAAGACGCTTCTCAGTGTATATCCCAGGCTTCCCGGGCGGCGCTCGTGGTGAAGAACCTGCCTGCCGGTGCTGGAGGCCTAAGGGGCCTGGGCGTGACCCCTGGGTCAGGAAAGACCCCCTGGAGCAGGCCTGGCAGCCCCGCCAGTGTTCTTGCCTGCAGAATCCCCTGGGCAGAGGAGCCTGGCGGGCTGCAGCCCACAGGCTTGCAGAGTCAGACAGGACTGAGGAGACTTCGCCTGCAAGTACGGTGGCTTCCCTGTGGCTCAGATGGTGAAGAATCCGCCTGCAGTGCAGGAGACCTGGGTCCCATCCCTGGGTTGGGAAGATCTGCTGGAGAAGGGAAAGGCTACCCACGCCAGTGTTCTTGCCTGCAGAATTCCCTGGGCAGAGGAGCCTGGCAGGCTTACAGTTCAGGGGTTCTCAAAGAATAGGACACTACTGAGCGACTTTCACTTCACTCACAGTGCATATGCTACTGTGAAATAGGTTGATTTTTTTTTCCATGTCGCAACTACACTTCAGAGAACCAGTTAAAGGTGAGTTTATAAATACCAAACAAAATGAGTGAGACACAACTCCCATTGCATTAAAAGCATTACACCCCTTAGAAAAATGTGGGAGCTGGAAGAAGCGCTTCCCAGGTACTCTCTTAAAAAACGAGTGAACAAAACATAACTCAGATCTTCTACTTCAGTGTGGTCAGTAGCTTAGTATGAATTCTGTACCTTTTCACTTTCATAATCTCACTCTGCTTTCTTTGGAGGAGAAATATCTCTAAATTATTCACACTACTAGGGTGAGTTGCTCAGAGGCTTGCATTCGGATCTAAATAAAGGTTGACAAAATATGCTGGTAGACTATTCCAATAAGAACTGCATTAAAAAAATCCAGAATACTCACTGCTAGTAGATCAGACAAGTAAGCTATGGTATAGTCATTAATAATCAAATGTTATATAATTTTTAAAATGAAAGGAATATTATTGCATGCAAAATAATGTTGAACTAAAGGAAATGATGATTTTTTTAATTAAAAAATAAATCAGTTAAATTAATACCTTAGGCTTTAAAGAAATTGCTGTGACTCATGAATTCTTGTATATTTTAGGGGAAAGGGAAGTCACAGAGCCATGCAGTTTGGCCATGGTGTATTAGAGTCAGTTAATGTTTTTCAGAATTTCTGGTTCTAGCACAGCTTTATAGACCTAACCATAGACTTATTGGCAGTTATAGTCTGAACTAAGGATATCATCTATGGCTTTTTACTATCTTATTCTTAAACCGCAAAGAGAAAACAAAATCAACATCTTCATCTGCTCTTAATCAAAACACTTCTATGTCTATAAAATACACGGACAAAACAGTGTTTAGAATACCATTAGCTAGACGAAATCCAGCCGCAGGAGTGGTCTGACACAAACAAGGCAAATTCGGCACCTTTAAAGCTCAATAAATTCAAACCATTGTTTTGTGATATTAACACCTTGAAAATTGTGTTAACTTGCTGTGTTCTGCTTACAGGTTTTCAACACTGAGGCCCCCAAATGAATTTTCAATAGGTCTTATCTGTCTTGCACTTTCGATTTAATGCTCTGAATTTTATTACCTGAATCTGCTTCCATATTTACACATGCAAAATGTGGTAGAGAACTAAAGTCATTTTTCTGAATAATTCAAACCAAATTCGTGGCCTCAGTTCCTAAATATTTCGGATGAAGTTGTATTTCTCTGAGTTTGAGTTTTAGGATAATTATTTTAGTTCTGTATTTGATGTGCACAGGCAAATCCTTAGAATTCAGAGTGTAGAAAAGTGCTGAGGGCAGGGATTTCAAAATGAAAGGAAGGAATCTATTTCAAAGTGCAGTAAGAATTTGAATTTATGGTTATAATTTTAGCTTAAAGTCAGAAAACTTTCTCTTTTTAATATTTCATTAACATTTTAGTGATCTAGAGATCTAAAGATCTCTTCAAGAAAATTAGTGATACCAGGGAGCATTTCATCAGGTTCAGTTCAGTTTAGTTCAGTCGCTCAGTCGTGTGCAGCTCTTGTCAATGCCACGGACTGCAGCATGCCAGGCCTCCCTGTCACTCACCAACTCCAAGAGTTTACCCAAACTCATGTCCATTGAGTCGGTGATGCCATCCAGCCATCTCATTCTCTGTCATCCCCTTCTCCTCCCACCTTCAATCTTTCCAGCATCAGGGTCTTCTCAAATGAGTCAGCTCTTTGCAACAGGAGGCCAAAGTATTGAAGTTTCAGCTTCAAAATCAGTCCTTCCAATGAACACTCAGGACTGATTTCCTTTAGGATGGACTGGTTGGATCTCCTTGCAGTCCAAGGGACTCTCAAGAGTCTTCTCCAACACCGTCAGTTCAAAAGCATCAATTCTTTGGTGCTAAGCTTTCTTCACAGTCCAAATCTCACATCCATACCTGACAACAGAAAAACCATAGCCTTGACTAGACGGACCTTTGTTGGCAAAGTAATGTCTTTGCTTTTTAATATGCTGTCTAGGTTGGTCATAACTTTCCTGTGAAGAAGAGTAAGTGTCTTAATCTCATGGCAGCAGTCACCATCTGCAGCGATTTTGGAGCCCAGAAAAATAAAGTCTGACACTATTTCCACTGTTCCCCCATCTAATTGCCATGTAGTGATGGGATTGGATGACATGACCTTAGTTGTCTGAATGTTGAGCTTTAAGCCAACTTTTTCACTCTCCTCTTTCACTTTCATCAAGGTGCTTTAGTTCTTCTTCACTTTCTGCCATAAGGGTGGTATCATCTGCATATCTGAGGTTATTGATATTTCTCTCAGCAATCTTGATTCCAGCTTGTGATTCATCCAGCCCAGAGTTTCTCATGATGTACTTTGCATATAAGTTAAATAAGCAGGGTGACAGTATACAGCCTTGACGTACTCCTTTTCCTATTTGGAACCCAAGATGGAATTCAAGATGGACAGGTCATGGTGGAGAGTTCTGACAAAATGTGGTCCACTGGAGAAGGGAATGGCAAACCACTTCAGTATTCTTGCCTTGAGAACCCCATGAACAGTATGAAAAGGCAAAAAGGTAGGACAGTGAAAGATGAACTCCCCAGGTCAGTAAGTGCCCAATATGCTACTGGAGATCAGTGGAGAAATAACTCCAGAAAGAATGAAGAGATGGAGCCAAAATAAAAACAACACCCAGTTGTGGATGTGACTGGTGATAGAAGCAAGGTCCGATGCTGTAAAGAGCAATACTGCATAGGAACCTGGAATGTTCCATGAATCAAGGCAAATTGGAAGTCATCAAACAGGAGATGGCAAGAGTGAAAGTCAACATTTTAGTAATCAGTGAACTAAAATGGACAGGAATGTGGGAATTTAACTGAGATTTTTTTTATCTATAGATGGGCACGATAAAGGAAAGAAATTGTATGGACCTAACAGAAGCAGAAGATATTAAGAAGAGGTGGCAAGAATATACAGAAGAACTATACAAAAAAGATCATCATGATCCAAATAATCATGAGGGTGTGATAACTAACCTTGAGTCAGACATCCTGGAACAGAAGGCAAGTGGGCCTTAGGAAGCATCACTACGAACAAAGATAGTGGAGCTGATGGAATTCCAGTTGAACTATTTCAGATACTAAAAGGTGATGCTGTGAAAGTGCTGCACTCAATATGCCAGCAAATTTGGAAAACTCAGCAGTGGCCATGGGACTGGAAAAGGTCAATTTTCATTCCAATCCCAAAGAAAGGCAATATCAAAGAATGTTCAAACGACTGTACAGTTGCACTCACCTCACACACTAGCAAAATAATGCTCAAAATTCTCCAAGCTAGGCTTCAACAGCACACGAACCATGAACTTCCAGATGTTCAAGCTGGTTTTAGAAAAGGCAGAGGAACCAGAGATCAAATTGCCAACATCCACTGGATCATCAAAAAAGCAAGAGAGTTCCAGAAAAATATTTACTTCTGCTTTATTGACTATGCCAAAGCCTTTGACTGTGTAGATCACAACAAACTGTGGAAAATTCTTCAAGAGGTGGGCATACCAGACAACCTGAATTGCCTCCTGAGAAATCTGTATGCAGGTCAGGAAGCAACAGTTAGAACTGAACATGGAACAACGGACTGGTTCCGAATCAGGAAAGAAGTACATTGAGGTTGTATATTGTCACCCTGCTTATTTAACTTATATGCAGAGTACATGATGAGAAACGCTGGGCTGGATGAAGCACAAGCTGGAATCAAGATTGCCGGGGAAAATATCGATAACCTAAGACATGCAGATTACACCACCCTTATGGCAGAAAGTGAAGAGGAACTAAAGAGCATCTTGATGAAAGTGAAATAGGAGAGTAAAAACGTTGTCCTAAAACTCAACATTCAGAAAACTAAGATCATGGCATCCAATCCCATCACTTCATGACAAATAGATGGGGAAACAATGGAAACAGTGACAGACTTTATTTTTCTGGGCTCCAAAATCACTTCCGATGGTGATTACAGATGTGAAATTAAAGATGCTTACCCCTTGGAAGAAAAGCTATGACCAACCTAGACAGCATATTAAAAAGCAGAGGCATTACTTTGCCAACAAAGGTCCATCTAGTCAAGGCTATTGTTTTCCCAGTAGTCATGTATAGATGTGAGAGTTGGAGTAGAAAGAAAGCTTAGCACCAAAGAATTGATGCTTTTGAATTATGGTGTTGGAAAAGACTCTTGAGAGTCCCTTGGACTGCACTTAAATCCAACCAGTCCATCCTAAAGGAGATCAGTCCTGAATATTCATTGGAAGGACTGATGCTGAAGCTGAAACTCCAATCCTTTGGCCACCTAATGGGAAGAACTGTCTCATTTGAAAAGACTCTGATGCTGGGAAAGATAGAAGGCGGGAGGAGAAGGGGTCGGCAGATGATGAGATGGTTGGATGGCATCACCGACTTAATGGATATGAGTTTGAGTAAACTCTGGGAGTTGGTGATGGACAGGGAGGCCTAGCATGCTGCAGCCCCTGGGATCACAAAGAATTGGACGTGATACTGAACTGAACATTTTATTGATCAGATTGATTTCCATAATATGTGTACAATATAGCAGCAAAGGTGGGTCAATACTGATGATTAACAAACACAGGAAAAATTCATAGCATGGAATACAGTCAGCTTTGCTTTTAATACGTAAGGGTAAAAGATGCAATGCTTGCCCAGAGCTTCTTATGGCTGAGACTTGTCACATGGTAACGCTATTCAGAATATAATAATGAATGCCTTTCCAGGATTATAATACCTAGTCTAATCCTCTCATTTTAAACTGAACACAAATATAAAGGATATTAAGAATATATTTGAGATGTCAATGAAATAAAATGTTGCCACAGGATAATGGTCTCCTGCTGCTTCATAAAATGCCGAGCCAAAGGCAAGACTCGCATTTTCAGAGTAGAAGACATTAATCCCACGGCAGTGTTTTACTGCAGTGATTGTGTTTCTGTTATATAAATGAGCATGTAGATTTAATCAGTTCACTTGATGTATGTTGATGTAGTAAATTGACAGTGGTTTATCATCATTATGGAATTGTTATATTCTTGAAGGCAATTTATCAAAGGAAATATAAATGTTTTAGGAAACAACTTTCAGGTTGAGGGGTAATAGAAATTTCTGACTAGCTGGAGATTGGTTTTCCTTGAGAAAGTAATAGTTAATATAACAAAAGAGGGACAGTACGATTGACATACTCAAAAAGATTTGTGTAATAGTCATGTTAATAGCAGAGTTCCACATTTCAATTTGCTGACAAGTAAAACACAGTGATTAAATAAAATTATTTGAGCAAAAAAAAATCACAATGACACATCGAAATTTGAATTTCTGCTCAGAATGCTTTACTAAGTCATTTACAAAACTAGGTTGTTACTTTGAATAATGATTACTGCAAAACAGCTGACATCTTTAGATAACAGTACCATTCCATATTTCTAAGTACTGCTATATAATACAACAAAGGCCCATTGTGCAGGATAGGTTAAAGGTTCTTACAGAAGCTTAACCATCTAAGCCAAACCAAGCACTATTCCCAATGGAAAATGAAAACTAATTTCTTGTTTTCTTCTCTTTGAAAATACATAATAATAGTTGGATATATTCCAATGACTGTGTTTAGAATATTATATTCCATATAGAAATATTTGTTCCTTATATCTGAAAGAGGCCTCAAGTTTGCTCTGGGAACCTTTTCCAGTTTTTTAAATGAACCCAAACCACTGCAGTTACTTTACTATTCTCAAAGGTAGATCTGATTTCACTTACCTTTTTCTGTTTATTGAATATCTTAAAATAAGTCCATTTTGTATTTCTGAGGCCATCTATGGGACTTCCCTGGTCGTTCAGTGGTAAAAAATCTGCCTGCAATGCAGGAGACCCAGGTTCAATCCCTGGGTCAGGAAGAGCCCATGGGGGATGGCATGGCAACCTGCTCTAGTATTTTTGGCTGGAGAATCCCATGGACAGAGGAGCCTGGCAGGCTACAGTCCTTAGGGTCGAACAGAGTCAGACAGGACTGTGGCAAATAGAAGGGAAACAGTGGGAACAGTGAGAGACTTTATTTATTTGGGCTCCAAAGTCACTGCAGATGGTGACTGCAGCCATGAAATTAAAAGGCGCTTGCTCCTTGGAAGAAAAGCTATGACCAACCTAGAAGCATATTGAAAAGCAGAGGCATCACTTTGCCAACAAAGGTCCATCTAGTCAAGGCTATGGTTTTTCCAGTGGTCGTGTATGGATGTGAGAGTTGGAGTGTGAAGAAGGCTGAGTGCTGAAGAATTGATGCTTTTGAACTGTGGTGTTTGAAAAGACTCTTGAGAGGCCCTTGGACTGCAAGGAGATCCAACCAGTCCATCCTAAAGGAGATCAGTCCTAAATATTCATTGGAAGGACTGATGCTGAAGCTGAAACTCCAATACTTTGGTCACCTGATGGGAAGAACGGACTCATTTGAAAAGACCCTGATGCTGGGAAAGATTGAAGGCAGGAGGAGAAGGAGACGACGGAGGATGAGATGGTTGGATGGCATCACCAACGCCATGGACATGAGTCTGAGTAAGCTCCTGGAGTTGGTGATGGACAGGGAATCCTGGCATGCTACGGCCCATGGAGTCATAAAGAGTCGGACACAACTGAGCAACTGAACTGAACTGAAGACCATCTATGTTACCACTAAGGCCCACAAATCTGAAAATAAAAGCTTCATCTTCAAAAATACAGCAAGCAAGGTAACTTAAAAAGCTAAAAGCTATTCTTTTTCATAAAAATGCAAATCATCTAGTCTATAGAAGGAAAGGCCATTAAGGAAAAATATTAGCATGGCCAAAGTGGGATAGAGTGACATCTGGAAAATGCTCACGGAGTTGAGATACTCTCTCTTTTTTTTTTTAGCATTTCAAAAATTTATTCATTTATTTACTTACTTGTGTTTGGTTGCCCTGGGTCTTCGGTTTTGTGCGCGGGCTTTCTCCAGCTGCAGTGAGCAGGGGCTCCTCTCTAGCTGCAGTGCTCAGGCTTCTCACGGGGCGGCTTCTCTTTGCAGAGCACGGGCTCCAGGCACGGGGCCTTCCGCAGCTGAGCTCCTGGGCTCCAGAGCACCGGCTCAGCGGTTGTGCGCAGGCTTAGCTGCTCTGCGGCACGCGGGATCTTCCCAGATCGGGGGCCAAACCTGTGTCTCCTGCACTGGCAGGTGGATTCTCTCCCACCGAGCCACCAGGGAAGCCCGAGATGCTCTCATGACCTTGTCATACCCTTGTCATTAGGCTGTTCACTGCGTCACAGGCCACCCACTGTCAGCTCTTTGTGTGAAAAGATCTGGAATCATCACAGCCATATTTCTTCTATGTTAATCACAAATCTGTTTTTGAATTTCACAAAAGAACCACAGACTGGGGGGCAGTCCCAGAGGCTAGAGGTCCAAGATGAAGAACTCAGAAAGGCATGTCTTCCCCGTGGCTTGTAGGCTGCTGCCTTCTTCCTGCGACCTCACATGGGCTTCTACGTCTGACGTCTCTTAGTGCATTGGAATTTTTTCAGATTGGATTAGGGCTCATCCACGTGACATCTGGGCTTCCCTGGTAGCTCAGCTGATAAAGAATCTGCCTGCAATGCGGGAGGCCTGGGTTCGATCCCTGGGTTGGGAAGATCCCCTGGAGAAGGGGATAGGCTACCCACTCCAGTAATCTCACCTGGAGAATTCCATGGGCTGTGTAGACCATGGGGTCGCAAAGAGTCAGACACAACTGAGTGACTTTCACCTTATGTGACCTCTTTTTCATCTTATTTACCTCTTCAAGGCTCTATCTCCAAATATAGTCATATTGTGAGTTGCTGTGGCTTAGGGCTGCAGTATATGAATGTGGGAGATACAGTTTAGTTCATAACACATACTAATAAGATTTCTTTTGAATTTTAGTATTACACATAAAAAGAAAACTGAAGCTAGAAAATCGTAATAATATATGATCTTTTAAAAAGCATGGAAAAAAAAGATTTCGTGTTGAAAGGACTCTGTCGTTTTTATTCTTCTAAAGCTTTGTCCACAAAGTGTATCATTGTGGTATAATATTATATTGATAAAGTATTTCTGTGTGTACTGAATGCCTTCTATGCTACTTCTTATCTTTCCTACGTGGAATAAGTTTCTTGAGAAAAGATACCATGTTTCATATAAGTATGTATTATACCTCAAACCTACCACAGGGCCTAGGCACTGGATAAATAGTAAGGAAGTGATAGTTGGATGGATGGACGGATGAAATAATTTGCAAGTCAGTTGTACATTTAGAGCTGTGATTTAGATATTTTATACCTGAGATTATTGCTAATGAGAAATACTCTCGATTATGGCAAGAGACACCTTAGGAATATTATTCTTTAGTGTACATAAAACTAGATCTTAAAATATGACTGCCAAAGAGATTTAAGAAAGATTTTATTACATGGCTACCAGCCAAAACCATTGAGCAGGAAATAGAAAGGAAATAAAATTATACTGTCTTGGAATCCAGGTGGAGTTTTGTACATTCTTTCTCATTAAACATCTATCTTGTTTGCTATCTGAGTTTCAGAGGCAAAGGAAGAGCTATGAACAGTTGACGTATACTTAGTTCCAAATAGACTGTAAATGCTCAGTAGTTTGGGTGTGCAAGCCAGGATGTGTGCTTATATTATTCACTTTCTGCACCGTAGTTCTCTGAACATAAATTTCTCCTCCTTCTTTAGAATTGTTTTACCCATCATCAAGAAATACCTAGATCTTCAGCTTAACAAGAAAAAATTTAAATATCCAAGCAACAGTCATAATTTTGCTTCCTGGTGATAACTGCCAACAACATTTGTAAAATAAGCCTGCTAACATTTAGGTATATTTAAATATGTGTGTATATTAAAGCCATATAAATATGAAGGTAAGTCTGTCTCAGATTCAGCAAGGCTCCAAAAGGATGTACATGCTGAAATGAACTACTACGCGGGACTTCTTGAGAACTAGCTAAAGGGAGGGTTTGATTACTCGTCGCCAACGACTGGACGTCCCGGTGGCTCAGTGGTAAAGAGTCCGCCTGCAGCGCAGGGGATGCCAGTTCAGTCTCTGGCGGTCAGGAAGGTCCCCTGGAGGAGGGCACGGCTCCCCGCTCCAGGGTCCTGCCTGGAGTCCCACGGAAGGAGCCTGGCGGGCCACAGCCCACGGGGCGGAACAGGCTGCCAGGGCAGCTGCAGGGCAGCGCGGGGCCACGGCCCACAGGCGCCTCCTCCCGCCACTCCCGCTGCTCCCTCCCGCCCACCCTGGGAGGGAGCTGGGGACAGCAGTGAAGGGCTTCTGGAGAGGGAAGTCCTTTGTGCCCACCATCCTTAGCACTGTTTCCAAGCTGAGCAACAGTAATCTAAGGAAGTTTGCCCGTTAAATTTGACTATTTTACTAACTGAAGCTAAAACTAAAGTGACTGAAGAAATATTTTTCTAAAGTGATTGTAAAGCACTGGACCTGGCCTGACCGAGATTTCATCTAAGATATTGGAGAGATGTAGATCCAACTGAAAACCAGTTGGAAAGGAGAGCCTGGAGGGAATTAAAGTGATATATTTTTTATACACTGTGCAGAATTCTGTTCTTTCAACGTTATGTATACAAATACCCACACACGAACCAAATATAACACACTATTAAATATACACAATGAATTACACTCAGCATAAGTCTGTGCGTATATAAAGTGGGGCTGTATTTGACACACCGGTTTAGAGTTTTACAGCTTGCCTTCTTGGTGGTGCAGTGGTAAAAAATCAGCCTGCCAATGCAAGAGATGCAAGAATTGCAGGTTCGATCCCTGAGTGGGGAAGATCCCCTGGAGAAGGAAGTGGCAGCCTACTCCAGTATTCTTGCCTGGACAATACCGCGGACAGAGGAGCCTGGTGGGCTACATACAGTCTGTGGGGTCGCAGAGTCAGACATGACTGAGCGTGTATCTGTGCGTCTCTCATCTATCTATATGTCGTGATCAAGTGTGCTTTTCTGCAGCATTCTTTGTAATTACTTCAAAAAACCCTTGATTACTCATTTCATTTCATTTGACTGTTTCCCTGTAGCTGGCCATTTATATTTTGTTAAATTCATACATGTTTAAATTAGTGTTTGCTGAAGTTAATATCCTTATAATGAATAAGTAGTGAACATCTTTCCTTATTGGAACAAGAGTGTAATAAGCATGGACTTGTGGTCACAGAGATGCACAGTCAAGAAGGATTTAATGAAGTATAGTTGATTTACTGTGTTTCAGGTTTATTGCAAAGGGAGTCCATTTTACATACATTCTTTTTCAGACTCTTTCCCATTATAGGTTATACAAGACACTGAATAGAGAGTTCTGTGCTGCACAGTCAGATTCTTGTTTATCAGTGGAGTGCATCTGTTCGTCTGGAGCTCCCAGTTTCCCCTCCTCCCTCCTTTCTCCTTTGGTAACCATAATCTTGTTTTCTCTGCCTGTGAGTCTTTCTCTGTCTTGTAAATAAGTTCATTTGTATCACATTTTAGATTCCACATATAGATTATATGATATTTGTCTCCATCTGACTTCCTTCACTTGGTAAGAATCCATGTCGCAGCAAATGGCATTATTTCCTTCCACTTTATGTCTGGATAATGTGCGCATATTGTGTAATTGTATATATATGCCGAATCTTTCTATCCATTCTTCCATCCATGGACATTTAGGTTGCTTTCATATCTCAGCTGTTGCAAACAATGCTGCTATGAACACTGGGATGCATGTATCTTTTCAAATTAGAGTTTTTATCTTTTTTCCAATATATGCCCAGGAGTGGAATTGCTGGATTATATGGTAACTCTAGTTTTATTATTTTAAGGAACCTCCCTAGTGGTTGCATCAGTTTACATTCCCGCCAACCGTGTAGGAGGGTTCCCAGAGGGGCATGTATTTTAATAGTTGTTAACTACTTCCAAACCACCATTCAGAAATCTTTAACCAATTTGTCCTTCCCACCAGTAGTAAACCATGTGCCATTCTCCACACTCTCTGCATTATTAACTTTTAATGCACAGCATTTTCAACTTATTTTCCAAAATTAAAGTACAAAGTATGGCATAATGATTGCTAAAATCTGTGTATCTCTGATTACTATGGAACTGCAAGCACTGCGTGTTTGCTGATTGATCTACATGATGATAATTTCATTTTCTAAGTTTATTGGCCACTGCCTCCTGTCTTTGGGCCATTTTTTAAAATGATAGTCTATTTGTATATCTTTTTCTAATTGATTCACAATTCTTTTGATATGTTAAAATTTTTAAACTGTCCCATATGTTGATATTATAGTACTCTGATAATCACTTACATCTGACCCTGCTCCTCTGTCCATGGGGTTTTCCAGGCAATAGTCCTGGAGTGGATTGCCATTTCCTTCTCCAGGGGACCTTCCCAACTCAGGGATCGAACCTGGGTCTCCCACATTGTAGACAGACGCTTTACTGTCTGAGCCACCAGGGAAGTCTGATAATAATCCTCTGATAATCATTTCCATCTGACCCTTGAACAATGAGGGGGGTAGGAACACTGACCTCCCTTGAAGTCAAACATTCTGTGTAACTTATAGTCAGCCTTCCCTATATGTGGTCCCACATGCAAGGATCTTCACTGTGTCACCATGTAGCATTGCAGTATTTTCTACTGAAAGAAACCTGTGTATAAGTGGGTGCGTGCAGTTCAAACCTGGACTGTTCAAGGATCAACTGTATATTTAAATCTTTCTAGTTGTATTAGCCATACAGACATTTAATTTTCAGTTTTTCTCTAGTCAAACAAGTCAGCATTACCCTGCGTTTTTCTCTCTCTTTGGTATCAAAATTAGAAGGTTCTTTTTATACAATTATATTTATTAATATATTTAAATCTTAAATCTAAATATAATTATAGCATTGCAACAAGGCCCTACCGTATAGCGCACGGAACTATATTCAATATCCTGAGATAAACCAGAATGGAAAAGAATATTAAAGAGTGTATGTATGCATAACTGAATCATTTTGCTGTACAGCAGAAATTAACATTATAAACCAACTTCAGCTTAAAAAAAGAAAAGTAAAATTGATTTAATGAAATAAAGTAGCCTACTGAAAGAGTATAAAGTATACATGTATAAAAAATTGCCAAACATGAACTAAGTATCAAAGATAACAGAACAC
>SJXO01003155.1:170466-184278 GCA_006408615.1 Connochaetes taurinus
ATAAAGAAAGCTGAGCACTGAAGAATTGATGCTTTTGAACTGTGGTGTTGGAGAAGACTCTTGAGAGTCCCTTGGACTGCAAGGAGATCCAACCAGTCCATTCTGAAGGAGATCAACCCTGGGATTTCTTTGGAAGGAATGATGCTAAAGCTGAAGCTCCAGTACTTTGGCCACCTCATGTGAAGAGTTGACTCATTGGAAAAGACTCTGATGCTGGAGGGATTGGGGGCAGGAGGAGAAGGGGACAACCCAGGATGAGATGGCTGGATGGCATCACAGACTCGATGGATGTGAGTCTGAGTGAACTCCGGGAGTTGGTGATGGACAGGGAGGCCTGGCGTGCTGCGATTCATGGGGTTGCAAAGAGTCGGACACAACTGAGTGACTGAACTGAACTGAACTGAAAAATTAAATTATTTTAACTTTTTCCTCTCCAAACACTCCTTCCATATTTTTGTTAGGAGTAAACTGATTGTTTAGATTCTGGGTCATGCTATTAATTTTTTTCATAATACATTTTTAGAGAAGTTTTAGATTCACAGCAAAATTGATCAGAGATGGTATAATGTTCTTATAATTTTAAATTT
Organism: Connochaetes taurinus; assembly: GCA_006408615.1. NCBI lineage: Eukaryota > Metazoa > Chordata > Mammalia > Artiodactyla > Bovidae > Connochaetes > Connochaetes taurinus. The sequence continues at coordinate 171,054 of SJXO01003155.1, forward strand.
TCTAAGTAATTATTTTAGAATAACCTCAGATATGCAGATGACACCACCCTTATGGCAGAAAGCGAAGAAGAACTAAAGAGCCTCTTGCTGAAAGTGAAAGACTTGGAGAGTGAAAAGGTTGGCTTAAAGCTCAACATTGAGAAAACTAAGATCATTTCATCCAGTTCTATTACTTCGTGATAAATAGATAGGGAAACAATGGAAACGGTGACAGACTTTTTTTCTTGGGCTCCAAAATCACTGCAGATCGTGATTGCAGCCATGAAATTAAAAGATGCTTGTTTCTTGGAAGAAAGCTATGACCAACCTAGGCAGCATATTAAAAAGCAGAGACATTACATTGCCAACAAAGGTCCATCTAGACAAAGCTATGGTTTCTCCAGTAGTCATGCATGGATGTGAGAGTTGAACTATAAAGAAAGCTGAGTGCCGAAGAATTGATGCTTTTGAACTTTGGTATTGGAGAAGACTCTTGAGAGTCCCTTGGACTGCATGGAAATCCAACCAGTCCATCCCAAAGGAAATCAGTCTTGACTATTCATTGGAAGGATGGATGTTGAAGCTGAAACTCTAATACTTTGGCCACCTGGTGCAAAAAGCTGACTTATTGGAAAAGACCCTGATGCTGGGAAAGATTGAGGGCAAGAGGAGAAGGGGGCAACAGAGGATGAGATGGTTGATTGGCATCACCGACTCAATGGACATGAGTTTGAGTAAACTTCAGGAGTTGGTGATGGATGGGGAGGCCTGGCATGCTGCAGTCCATGGGGTTACAAAGAGTCAGACACGACTGAGTGACTGAACTGAGCTGTAATAATTATCTTAACGTTTCTATATTGATTTTTATAAGTACCTTGGCAGTGGTTTATTTGCTAAGTTGTGTCCAACGCTTGCAACCCCATGGTCTATAGCCCACCAGGCTCCTCTGTCCGTGGGATTTTCCAGCCAAGAATACTGGAGTGGACTGCCATTTCCTTCTCCAATAAGTACCTTAAAATTATTTAAAATTAACTTTAGGTTTTATGAATTTTATTTGATCGATTATTGATCTTGAGTCTTTCCCCCTTTTTTATTCTCCTCTTTTTGAGTATATTCCAAATCCTGACTTTGGTTTTCTGTAGCTTCCTTAACAATAAGAGATTTAAAACTTTGTCTCTGGTCCAAACTGCTAATAATTAACAGTCTTCTTTACTTATAAATCAAATGGAAGGGGAAAAATGAAGAAATATACAAAGGAAGGTCTTTGCTATTTGAAGCTATGAAACTTGAATTACTCAAATGAACAATACAGCTAAATAGTATATGTTGATTTTCCTCTTCAAGTTTTCTCCTTAGCAGTATCTTCAATTCAGTCGCAGACTTCTATACAAAATACACCTGTGTACATCCATGTATGTCCATCCCTGCTGCTATTCCCAAGTCCAAGTCATCATCATCTTTCATCCTGGTAATCAAACCAGACTGTGCTTTACTGTTACCCTAATATTTTACCTCTCTGAATGAATGATTTACCAATGCGGACACCCTTTCTTCCTGAGTAGAGAAGTAGAGGGGATCTTCACGTATTACGGATCTCTACAACGATAATAAGAATATCTCTATCCAAGGGTTAAAAAAACCCTAATTTATCCGTCACCCAGATATGTCCATTTGAGTAGTAATTCCTGGAGTCCATGATGGTTGCTGGGTATCCTAGCCCCCATAATCTTCTCCACTCAGAAAGCTTACAGCACTTCCTTTTAACTATAGTTCTACAGTTTTGTTGCTATTGTTCAGCTGCTATGTCGTCTCTGACTCTGTGATCCGGTGGACTGCAGCACGCCAGCCTCCTCTGGCCTCCACGATCTCCAGGAGTTTGCTCAAATTCATGTCCATTCATGTTCTATAGTTTAGACCTAGAATGTTTTAATATGGCTTATATGCTGATAATTTTATTACCTTTTATTTATTATTACTCTTTATTGTTCAAAGTTAATTTTTCTTTATCATCGCCTTACCCTTTTAAGCCAATATTTCCCTTGTGTTATATCCAGCTTTAGATTGTCAGTCTGTTGAGACCTAGGATAATATATTTTATTCCTATGTTTTATGCATTAATCTGGAAATAAATGTTCAACAAGCATTCTAATTGATTTATTAACAGGGCTAAATTGGGACTCCTGGGAAAAATGATTCCTTTAAGGATACAAGTAATTGTAATTTGAAGTACTTTATATTATTTTGAAAAAGTAGGAGACATATCATACTGGAGCAAATTTGTTTGAAAGAGTGAGCCATTGAATCATGATTTCAGTCTTTACAAGAATGAAAAATGTTTTCCCCAATGCTTTTGATTAAATTTAATGGATGGCAACTCCATTAGGTTAACATGTCTGGAAAACTGAAGTAGTTTGATAGTTAAATAGAGACCGTGATTCTGACATTAAAATCAATACTGAATAAGCCAACATTTTTCTGTGTTACTCCCCTTTAAATTTAAAGGATTATAATTTTTAAAATGATTTTCACATAAGGGTCAATTGTTCAGGTTAAATTCATCCGCAATATATGTCATGGAGTAGCTGCAATATAGCATTAATGATACTTTAATTATCATTGAAAAACTTTTGTTCCAGTTTTAGTTCGATCACTTATTAGCTATGTATGTTTAAGCAGCAGACCTGTTACCTCAGAGCCTCAGTTTCTTAATTTGAAATCGGAATAATCCTGTCTGCCTTATGTGTTCCACATAAGAGTTTCATGAAATAGTGCCTATCATTAAAGCACTTATACACTCAGTAGCGTTTCTAGAGAAAAATAAGTCTTTATCTCAAGAGCCAATTTCATTTTAATAATTTCAAATTCTTATTTGAAAATAAAAGGTCAAGTCCTGAAATGTATTTTCTAAATAAAAACACCTTTCTTCTAACTAAGAAACTTGCTTTCAAGCATCCTTTGATGTGCTAACTAGGTCTTCTGACAATCATCAAGATAATGGAATTTAATTACAACAAAAACTGTAAGGACAGCCTCTTTCTCTGCTCCCAGGTAAGGCTGTTGAAAGAACGCTTGCCTGCACGCATGCTCAGTAGCTTCAGCTGTGTTCAGCTGTCTGCAACCCCATGGACTGTAGCCCACCAGGCTCCTATGTCCATCAGATTATCCAGGCAAGAATACTGGAGTGGGTTGCCATTTCCTCCTCCAGGGGATCTTCCTGCCCCAGGGATGGAACCCAGGTCTCCTGAGGCTCCTGCATTGGCAAGCAGACTCTTCACTACTGAAATAGCGCACATTATAGTTTATAGACAGGTACTACCCTGGTAAAATGTCAGCGTCTTGTTATATTTGGATCATCGTTTGACATAGAGCTGGTTGGGTGCGGCCAGACTAGATGCTACTGTGGAGACAGTGGCCTCTTGACCCTCAGTTCTGAGCATCCTGCCCCATCAGTGGTGAAAGCTCTTTCTACACAATAGCTGAAATATAATGTAGGTTATAACAAAAGATGAAAACACGAGCACTGCTTGCTGCAGTTCCAACCGTGAAAGCGGAGTAATGAGAAGGAGGAGAGGAAGAACGTGGGTGATGCGCTCCCCTCTGGCGCCCTGCTCACGCTGACCTTTGTCTAGACGTCAGGATTCCTTAGGATCGTGGTGCCCAGCCACAGGCTGGTGGTTTCTCCCACAGAGGACAGCCAGATTTTGCGTTTGCCCATGCTGCTGCAGTTTCTGGTGCTCTGAATTCCTTTGTGAAATCCAGGGTTCTGTCTGGCATCCTTTTCCTTTTACCTGAAGTTCTTTTTTATATCTCTGGTGATGCAAAATAGGCAAGCCTGCTGGTGATGAATTCTTTAAAGTTTCTTAAGTTTGGAAAATTATTTATTCTGCCTTAAGCTTTGAAAGATGTTTTCTGTGGATAAAGAAGTCTTTGCTGATAGGGCTTTTTTTGTTTTGTTTTTTGTTTCAGGACTTTAAAAATGTCCCACTGACTTCCATCTTTCATTATTTTCTGTTTTCCTAGAGCTGTGTAACTATAGGTAAAACCCACTGTCGTTGTTATCTTTGTTTCTCTGTACATACTGCATATTTATTTCTTTGCGTTTAATATCTTTCTCTTTATCTCTGCTTCTCAGTAATTTTGTTACGCCTTGGTGATTTGCAAGGCGTATCGCAAGGTGCGTTACGTGTTTGCGTATCGTGCCTATCGTATTTGCAGGGTGATTTGCAGAGGTGTTACGCCTTGGCATAATTTTGTTATGCCTTGGTGAATTTTATATTTCTTTGCTTAGGATTTCTTGAGCTTATTGGATTTCTGGATTAGTAGTTTTCAACAATTTGAAAAAACTCTGCCCATTGTTTATTTGTTTTTATTTCCCCTCTATTTCTCCTTTTCTCCCCGTTCAGCCATCTGGAAATTTTCCACAGTGTACTGAAATGAAGCTATGTTCATTTTGTCTTTTTTCCCCCTTGTGTTTCTATGTTTCTATTGATAAATCTTTAAATTTACTAAATCTTCTCTTTTGGAGTGTTTATTATCCCATTAATCCCAGAAAATGGCTTTTCAAATCACTGGACTTTTTATTTCTAGAAGCCTGATTTCAGTCATTTTTTATCTTCCAGCTTTCTTTGTAGCATGTCCATTCTTTCCTCCAGCAACTTGAATACATGGAATCTAGTCACAACAACGTTTAATGTCCTTGTCTACTGATTCTATAACCTGTGTCGTTACTGGATCAGTTTTGATGGATTTTTCTCCTTAGAATGGGATATCGTTTCCCGCTTGTTTACATGCCTCATAATTTTTTTTATGTGATGCCAGAAACTGTAAATTGTATTTTCTGTTAAGTTTTATTGTGGTACGTGGTTAGGTCACGTGGGGTGCGACCCTGTGGGGTCGCAGTCTTGCTCCTTGCCCGGGGGGTGCCGGGCGCCCCTGGAGCCGCGGCCGTGGGGCTGGGCTCGGTGCGCGCGGCCTCGGGTGGGCGCGGCAGGCGCCGCCTTGCAGGGTCCGGGAGAGGACGCGGGCCCCCCGCGCCGGCGGCCGAGTCTCTCCCCGGAGCCCCGGGGAGCGCGTGCCTCAGTGTCGAGCCTCAGGGAAGCCGTTCCTCTGCGCGCTGCCCGCGCCGTCCCGCCCCGGGGCCTCCTCGGGGCTCTGCCCGCCCGCGCTGCCCGCGCCGTCCCGGGGCCTCCTCGGCGCTCTGCCCGCCCGCGCTGCCCGCGCCGCCCCGGGGCCTCCTCGGGGCTCTGCCCGCCCGCGCTGGCGGCGCCGGCCCGCACGCGCCGAGCCCGTCCCCGCTCCGCAGGCCGCGCCCCGCCGGGCCCTCTCCAGCGCCTGCGGACGCCCGCGGGGCCGCGAGCCAGGCCGCTGGCCCCCTCCCCTCCTGCCTCCGGGTGCGACTGGCCGCTGTGGTGTGACGTCCATGCTTTAAAAAGACCTATCTAGCTATGGCTACAGGTGTGCTTCTCTCCTGCTTTAAAAAACAGTTTTTTAGGTAAGTCTATAAATAAAGGCCTGTTACTTCATCTTGCCTGGAAGCTGTCATTCTTATTAAAAACTACAATCTATAAGGAGAGGAATTGTGAATGGTGTGAATAGTGTCATAAGTATCCAAATTTTTCTTTGTATAGAATTGAATCCAACCAGTGATTCAAACAGAGAAGGCAGTGGCACCCACTCGAGCACTCTCGCCTGGAGAGTCCCAGGGACGCGGGAGCCTGGTGGGCTGCAGTCCATGGGGTCGCTAGGAGTCGGGCTCCACTGAGCGACTTCACTTTCACTCTTCACTTTCATGAATTGGAGAAGGCAATGGCAACCCACTCCAGTGTTCTTGCCTGGAGAGTCCCAGGGATGAGGGAGCTTGGTGGGCTGCCATCTGTGGGGTCGCACAGAGTCGGACACGACTGAAGTGACTCAGCAGCAGTGATTGACAAAAGGAGAAAAATGGCAGCCTTTCCTCATTGCCCTGTGGGGTCACCTTTGTCATAAATCAAATAACTGTGGATACCGGTCATCTTCATTCCATTTCATTCCATTGGTCTAACTCAATATCTTTAACTAATATCTTTTTAATTTCTGTAACTATATAATACATCTTAATTAAAAGATTTATTCTTCTACTTCAGGATTGCCTGAAGACTCTTCAGGTCCTTTTAATTTCTGCACAAGTCTTATCATCAGTTTATGAATGCTGAATATAGGAATTAACTAGAGAATGAGCATAGTATGTTCCTTAATTTATTGAGATGTTCCCTAATTTCTGATAATATTCAGTATAGAAGTCTGAAACATTGATTCTTAGCATTATGTCTAGACATTTGATTTTTTTACTTGTAAATGGTATCTTTTCAAAATTTCATTTGCTATTTGTTATAAATAAATGACAATGCTTTTGTACATTGACTGTGTATACAGCTGGCTAGTTAAATATAGATATTAAGTCTAAAACTTATCTGTGGATATCTTTATCTTCCATGCATAAAAGTCACCAAGAGGGAGTTCCCTGGTGGTCCAGTGGTTAGACTTGGCACTTTCATTGCTGTGGGCCTGGGTTCAATCCCTGGTCAGGCAACTAAGCAAGTCATGAGGTGCAGCCAAAAAAAAGTCGCTAAGGATAATACCACTTGTCTTCTCTCCTCCATCCCAGCTCTTCTGGTTTCCATGCACTCGTCTATTCTCATTACACTGGCTAGGACCTCCAATTTATCGCTGAGGAGAAGTGATGATAGTGTGCATTTCCTGAGTCTTTCCCAGTTCCATGGATGAAGGTTTCAGTAAATCACCACTAAGTGTAGCACTCACTGCAGGTTTTAGAAAATCATCTTTATCAAGTTAAGAAGTAACTCTTATTCCTAATTTACTAAGACTTCTTTTATTTTGAAAAGATTTTGGGCTTTCTCAAACATGTAATGCATGTATCAAAAGAATCATATAGTTTTCTTTTTTCTGTTGAATTGAGTTAAACTGACTTTTGACTTCTAATCAAACCTGTATATTTCTGATATTACACCCATATGACCATGATATATTTTGGTTCTTATATATCACTCAAATAGATTTGCTCATGTTTCACTAGCATTATTTTATCCTTGTTCATAAGAAATATAGTTATTATTAGTCTTTGTTTGCTGCATTAATGTTTAAAGATATAAATTAATTTAAGGCATCATTTGTTCTGACTTCATTTGTGTGTGAATGCTGAGTCACTGCAGTTATGGCCAACTCTTTGTGATCCTGTGGACTATAGCTCACCAGACTGCTCTGTCCGTGGGACTCTCCAGGCAAGGATACTGAAACGGGTTGCAGGGTCCTCCTCCAGGAAACCTTCCCAACCTAGGGGCTGAACCCGAGTCTCTTATGTCTCGACGTTTCCTGCGTTGGCTAATGCATTCTTTACCACTTGCACCACCTGCGAAGTACAGGCTCACTTGTTTCTCCCCCAAGTTAATGTGGCAAAGTCCTCTCCCTTAGTGCTCAGAATGTGAGTACTAAGTGTTTTATTTTAAAATGGAGATATAGCAGACAGAATCAGATAGGATAAGTCCATACTAAAGTAGAGTGGGCCTGCAGTCCAGTATAGCTAATGGTTTTATAAAAAGGGAGAATGTGGTCACGTACACACACACGGGGAGAATGCCGTGTGAAGATAAAGGCAGCTATCACATGATGCAGCCAAAGCCAAGGAGTGCCGGAGATGGGCAGAACGCCACCGGAGCTCGGCAAGAGCCGCAGAGCACATGCCTCCCTCATGCCTCTCAGAAGCACACAATCCCACTGACACCTTGATTTGTCTTTCACCTCCCAAACTGTGAGACAATAAACTTAGATTGTTCAAGCCACTTAGAGGCAATGATGTTTTTACAGAGTCAGACACGACTGAAGTGACTTAGCAGCAGCAGCAGCAGCAAACGAATACAGATCTTATCTGGAGATTTTCATCTTTTGTTTTCACCAGGTTTAACATGATATGCCTGTGTATTATTTTCTTTGTATTTACTTTACTTTTTGTTTGCAAGCTTTTTGAAATATTTCGCGAGGCGTGGAACTGAGGGCTTTCACAGTTTTGAAACCAGGCTACAAATGCTGCTCCAACTTTCCGGGCTTTCTGCTGGTATATGAGCTTCGCCTGCTGCATAGCTCGGGGATTTGGCACTACCTCTAGAGAAAAACTGGCTGGATTTCTAAGCCCATCAGTTATTCTGTTTTCTCTCTCCAATCTTAGAAGACCACCAAAAGTTCTCCTCATTTTTCTGCACCTGCCTACCTCCCCCACCCCCACCAGTAGGCCTCTACGCAGGCAAAACCTAGATTTTTACTCTCTACATCTGTGCTCAGAATTGACAACTTTTCGGGAAAAATAGTATATACGTAGTGTCAGCCCACCTCCCGTGGCCCCGTTCTCTCTCACCCAGTCTTCATGGTTTCAGCAGCACCAGGTGAACAACTTAAGCTTGTTTCCTGCCTTCACTCTGAGAATATGGTTCTGTCCCTTACCTTCCCTGTTACTACCACCTTCACGCTGAGAATATGGTTCTGTCCCTTACCTTCCCTGTTACTCCCGCCTTCATGCTGAGAATATGGTTCTGTCCCTTACTTTCTCTGTTACTCCCACCTTCATGCTGAGAATATGGTCCTGTCCCTTACCTTCCCTGTTACTCCCACCTTCACGCTGAGAATATGGTCCTGTCCCTTACCTTCCCTGTTACTCCCACCTTCACGCTGAGAATATGGTCCTGTCCCTTACCTTCCCTGTTACTCCCACCTTCACGCTGAGAATATGGTCCTGTCCCTTACCTTCCCTGTTACTCCCACCTTCACGCTGAGAATATGGTCCTGTCCCTTACCTTCCCTGTTACTCCCACCTTCACGCTGAGAATATGGTCCTGTCCCTTACCTTCCCTGTTACTCCCACCTTCACGCTGAGAATATGGTCCTGTCCCTTACCTTCCCTGTTACTCCCACCTTCACGCTGAGAATATGGTCCTGTCCCTTACCTTCCCTGTTACTCCCACCTTCACGCTGAGAATATGGTCCTGTCCCTTACCTTCCCTGTTACTCCCACCTTCACGCTGAGAATATGGTCCTGTCCCTTACCTTCCCTGTTACTCCCACCTTCACGCTGAGAATATGGTCCTGTCCCTTACCTTCCCTGTTACTCCCACCTTCACGCTGAGAATATGGTCCTGTCCCTTACCTTCCCTGTTACTCCCACCTTCACGCTGAGAATATGGTCCTGTCCCTTACCTTCCCTGTTACTCCCACCTTCACGCTGAGAATATGGTCCTGTCCCTTACCTTCCCTGTTACTCCCACCTTCACGCTGAGAATATGGTCCTGTCCCTTACCTTCCCTGTTACTCCCGCCTTCACGCTGAGAATATGGTTCTGTCCCTTACCTTCCCTGTTACTCCGACCTTCACACTGAGAATATGGTTCTGTTCCTTACCTTCTCTGTTACTCCCGCCTTCACGCTGAGAATATGGTTCTGTCCCTTACCTTCCCTGTTACTCCCACCTTCATGCTGAGAATATGGTTCTGTCCCTTACCTTCTCTGTTACTCCCGCCTTCATGCTGAGAATATGATTCTGTCCCTTACCTTCCCTGTTACTACCACCTTCATGCTGAGAATATGGTTCTGTCACTTACCTTCTCTAACTGTTACTCTAGTTATAAACATAATATATATTTTTCATAAAAATCGGGAAAAAGAAGTATGCCCTCAATTACCGCTTTTCCTATCAACCTTAGGTAATCATTATCACTACTTTAGTATGTTCCCCTCAGATCTATTTTCTGGGGGTAGTTTATCCAGTAGCAACACATACACTGTACCCTAACCAACACTCAGATGTCACCATTGTCCCACAAGCTTCAAAACCTAGAAGTAAGCACACATTAATGGATACAGAGAGACATCATACGTACCAAAAGATCCTCATTCAATCAAGTGATTTAACTCTGAGTGAATAAGCTCATCTAAAGAAAAAACATGTACCTCTTAATCCCCTATCCCTATACTGAGAGGTACAAACTATTAGGTATAAAATAAGCTACAAGGATATAGTATACAACATGGGATTACAGCCCATATTTTATAGCTATAAATGGAGTGTAATATTTAAAAATTGTGAATCACTATATTGTATACTTGTTATACATCAACTGTACTTCAACTAAAAAAAAGATATAAATTTAGGCCAATTATCCCCAGTGGAAGTAGATAAAAATTAGCACTAAAGAAATCAACTGTCTTCTATTTTCCTTTGCTCTGATCTTTTGCTCATATACACGCTTAAAAAAAACTGATTTTATGTGTGGATTTGCCAAAAAAGAGAGATTATGTTGCTAAATTAGTTTCTTTTTAAATCAATATCTTGGCTTTCTGTTTTGTACATCTATTTTTTTTTAATTTGGCTTTTATGAGTTTTTATGAGAGAGTGATCGAGTTTCCTGCATAGATATAACCTGCTGTGTCTCAGACATACTGAAAGTGACAGAAAGTGAGAGTGAAAGTCACTCAGTTGTGTCAGATTCTTTCAGGCCCCGTGGACTATACAGTCCATGAAATTCTCCAGGCCAGAATACTGGAGTGGGTAGCCTTTCCCTTCTCCAGGGGACCTTCCTGATCCAGGAATCAAACGGGGGTCTCCTGCATTGCAGGTGGGTTCTCTACCAGTGGAGCTATGAGTGAAGCCTTGAAGTAACAAAATCATGGCGATCTATCAGGGACTCTTGTGTTGTCTCAGGAAACACCCAATCTCTCCACAGATGCTTTCTATTCAAATAGCAGTATTCACTTACTAAGTAGATGTTTATTCTACATAACTGAGATTATTTTGTGTATATATTTTGTGATATTCTCTTTTCAGTTATTTATATAATGTGAAGTTTTTTCCCAACTTATCAGACCCCTCTAGAACCTCTCATGAAAACATCACGAGAGCAGGGATTTTTCTGTCTATTCTTTGGCCTATTGCGTTACTAGAGCAAAAGCTGATGCAGTAAATATTGGGGAAATGTCAATAAGTGAACTATTCTTTTTGTAATCAATAAATAGTATTCAGTATCATATGGCATATAGGAATCATGGCTCATTTAATCAATTCTCTATCATTGGTCATTTAATTTCCAAATGTTTTACTTTTATTAAGTGCAGTAATGAATGAATTTGTAGATACATGATTGGCACATTTAATTTTTTTATTTAGTTCAAGTTACTAAATTAATGGTTGTGTATATGTGTTAACTTTTTGGAATTGTCAGACTGCTGAAGCAGAAGTTTAAACGTTTATTTATATGCCAGAATACTGAGATGCTAGTCAATAATAAATGAATAATATGGAAGTCTTCATTAAATTCTTGCCTGGAAAATCCCACGGACAGAGGAGCCTGGCAGGCTACAGTCCATGTGGTCACAAGAGTCAGACACAACTCAGTGACGAAATCCCCACCACCTCTATTTCATTAAATAAACGATACACTAGGGAGGATTAGAACATGATATTCTGGTGCATTCAGACCCCTATACTGAAACTGGACCCATCTGAAATGCTTGGCAGGCTGACTTCAGAACTGGTAAAGGGACTGGGCTGCAGACTGCCCTCTCATGGACTCTGCTTTGTCATATGACATCAACCACCAATCACAGACGACCCTGGCGGAGTGGCTTAAGAAGCTGAATGTGACAGCTGCCAGGTCCCAGTGACAAACAGAGAGCTCGACAAGACCACAGCTCCGAGGAGCTCCCGGTTTGATGCCTCACTGATATAACATTTTATCAAGACAGCTTCCCCGGCAGGCCGATCTTGACCTGGATTTGCCCGTCTTTGCAATTAGCATATTCATTTGACAGTCTGCTAATGCAGTCACAGAAAAAAAAAAAAAAAAGAAGACAGCTTTTCACTCTGCATCTACATAGGTACTGCTTTCCTTGGTGTGATCTGTTGGATGGCCTCTCTTTTCTTCAGGACAGCTGTCTGTTTATAAGGACGTGCTGACTTGGGCCAGCCAGTCCCAGGCTTTTGCTGGCTTCCTGCGTGAACGTTACCCGGACAGGCACCAGCAGGCTCCACTTTTGCTGTGTCATCCCAAGGCCCTTGGCAAACACTTGCAGTTTAGTCATCTTGGAAGCAAGGGATTTTAGAGTAGGTTCATGGTATATAATATTTGGTCAGTTCCTGGCATACACAGGTTCAGCTCCCAGGTGTTTCCAAATGCTATGGTGATTCGTATGATCTCAGTTACTTCTTTTGTTCAATCACTTTTATATGGAATGATTTCTCTTGTATAAAGATGATGTCCCTAAGTGTGAGAGCTGTATATCCTGGCTGACGCTTGAGGTGCCCCTGCATACGCTTGAGCTTAAGGGTCATCCCGCGTGCTGGGAGGGCTGGACTCCCAGGCGTCTGTTTAAAATCATTTGCTGCAGGCTTCCGTTTGCAGCCGCCTGTGGGTGAACGGCATTTGGAGCAAACTGGCCGCGCAAGTCCGGACCCCAGGCTCAGTCTGGTCCCTTGAGGTTTCCCCTTGCACTCCTCTCCCTGGCTCTTTCACATCACTCAGCATCACATCGTCACACGCACCGAGTAATAAGATAGTGCTGTTTAGTAGAAGTGACAAGACTGTATTTCCGGTGCAGCTTTTTGTTCATTTGTCACTTGTTTAATACATTCTTACTGAGCACATACAGTTCAGCAGGCACTGTACTCTGCTGAGAGGGATTAAAGAGGCAGGTGTCTCCTCTATGGCTCTTTTAACGGGGGGATAAAAGTGTCTATATTATCATTAAGTCAATGTGTAATTAAGTTCCACGAGTGAGTGCGCGTGAAGTCACTCAGTCATGTCCGACTCTTTGTGACCGCATGGACTGTAGCCTACCATGCTTCCTTCTGTCAATGGGATTTTCCAGGCAAGAGTACTGGAGTGGGCTGCCACTTCCTTCTCCAGAAGATCTCCCCAACCCAGGGATCAAACCCAGGTCTCCTGCATTGCAAATAGTCTGAGCCACCAGGGAAGTCCTAAGTTCCATGAAGAGAGTTCAAATACTGCCCTGGAAAATTGGTCAGACTGGGGCTTCCCTCCTTGTGGAGCGTGGTCAGGAGAGACACCACTGGAGCTAAGGCCTGGAGGATGCCTGCTTTGGAGTGCAAGCGCCCAGGCCCTGGGTGAGGACTGGGCGGCCTGGCCCATGAGAGGGGTAGAGGAAGGCCAGGTGACTGGAGAACGCGAGGCGAGAGGAGATGCGGGCAAGGC
>SJXO01003155.1:185911-198200 GCA_006408615.1 Connochaetes taurinus
TATTTCTTTGCACTGATCACTGAGGAAGGCTTTCTTATCTCTCCTTGCTATTCTTTGGAACTCTGCATTCAAATGGGTACATCTTTCCTTTTCTCCTTTGCTTTTTGCCTCACGTTTTTTCACAGCTATTTCTAAGGCCTCCTCAAACAGTCATTCTGCTTTTTTGCATTTCTTTTTCTTGGGGATAGTCTTAATTCCTGTCTCCTGTACAATTTTATGAACCTCCATCCATAGTTCATCAGGCACTCTGTCTATCAGACCTAGTCCCTTAAATCTATTTCTCACTTCCACTGTATAGGAATTTGATTTAGGTGTTACCTGAATGGCCTAGTGGTTTTCTCCACTTTCTTCAATTTCGGTCTGAATTTGGCAATAAGGTGTTCATGATCCAAGCCACAGTCAGCTCCTGGTCTTGTTTTTGCTGAGTGTATAGAGCTTCTCCATCTTTGGCTGCAAAGAATATCATCAATCTGATTTTGGTGTTGACCATCTGGTGATGTCCATGTGTAGTCTTCTCTTGTGTTGTTGGAAGAGGGTGTTTGCTATGACCACTGCGTTCTCTTGTCAGAACTCTATTAGCCTTTGCCCTGCTTCATTCCTCATTCCAAGGCCACATTTGCCTGTTACCCCAGGTGTTTCCTGACTCCCTGCTTTTGCATTCCAGTCCCCTGTGATGAAAAGGACGTCTTTTTGGGTGTTAGTTTTGAAGGTCCTGTAGGTCTTCACAGAACCGTTCAACTTCAGCTTCTTCAGCGTTACTGGTTGGGGCATAGGCTTAAATTACCATGATATTGAATGATTTGCTTTGGAAACGAACAGAGATCATTCTGTCATTTTTGAGATTGCATCCAAGTACTGCATTTCGGACTCTTTTTTTGACTATGATGGCTACTTCATTTCTTCTGAGGGATTCCTGCCCACAGTAGTAGATACAATGGTCATCTGAGTTAAATTCACCCATTCCAGTCCATTTTAGTTAACTGATTCCTAGAATGTCGACGTTCACTCTTGCCATCTCCTGTTTGACCACTTCCAATCTGCCTTGATTCATGGACCTGACATTCCAGGTTCCTATGCAATATTGCTCTTTACAGCATTGGATCTTGCTTCTATCACCAGTCCCATTCACAACTGAGTGTTGTTTTTGCTTTGGCTCCATCCCTTCATTCTTTCTGGAGTTATTTCTCCACTGATGTCCAGTAGCATACTGGGCACCTACTGACCTGGGGAGTTCATCTTTCAGTATCCTATCTTTTTTCTTTTCCTACTGTTCATGGGGTTCTCAAGGCAAGGATACTGAAGTGGTTTGCCATATTCCAGGTTCCTATGCAATATTGCTCTTTACAGCATCGGACCTTGCTTCTATCACCAGTCACATCCACAACTGGGTATTGTTTTTGCTTTGGCTCCATCCCTTCATTCTTTCTGGAGTTATTTCTCCACTGATGTCCAGTAGCATACTGGGCACCTACTGACCTGGGGAGTTCATCTTTCAGTATCCTATCTTTTTTCTTTTCCTACTGTTCATGGGGTTCTCAAGGCAAGGATACTGAAGTGGTTTGCCATTCCCTTCTCCAGTGGACCACATTCTGTCAGACCTCTCCACCATGAACCGTCCGTCTTGGATGCCCCATGGGCGTGGCTTGGTTTCATTAAGTTAGACAAGGCTGTGGTCCGTGTGATTAGATTGACTAGTTGTCCATGACTGTAGTTTCAGTCTGTCTGCCCCTGATCCCCTCTCTCAGTGCCTACCATCTTACCTGGGTTTCTCTTAGCTTGGACACAGGGCCTCTCTTCACGGCTTCTGCAACCGTGGGCCAGGAGCCGGGAGGAGACAGTGCAATGTGTTCTGAAGGCAGGACTGACAGTGTCCACCAATGAATTGGGGACGAGAATAGGTGGAGGAAAGAGGTCTTAGGAATGAGTCCCCCGTGTCTGAACTCAGCAACAGGAAGAATTCTGTCATTTAACCAAAATAAGCATGGTTTGGAATGAGATCAGGGAAAAGATGGGGTTAAATGGGCAAAAATAATATGCTTGGGACGTACAAAATTTAAGGTATCTACTGAACATCCAGTTGTGATATGCACAGTAGCATTTGTGTGTGTGTGAGAAGTGGCAAAACAACCTTAAAGATAAAATTTTTAAATATTTAAAAATGATTTAAGCAAAAGTAATGAGTTTTTTGTAATATTTTGGAATAAATGTTTATTCTCCTAATGCAGGTACTTTGGGGGTTAGCTTTTTGTTTTGATATAATTTCAAATATAAGAAAATTTACAAGGGTAGTACAAAGGGAACCCATATATCCTTTTTCTAGATCACAGATCATTCAGTCCCTACTATTATCCATCCATCCATCTACTCATACAAATGAACACTCATATGATGTATGTATGTTACACATACATATATATTTTTACTAAACCATTTGAGAGACCACGTCAGACATCATGCCCCTTTATCCCTAAACACTTCAGTGTATTTCCTCAAACAAGAACATTCTCTTATATAAACATAGAACAATGATCAAAATCAGGAAGTTGAAAGTGATGCAATACTATTTTATAATTCCCAATTCATAGTCAAATCTCCAGTTTTCCTGATAATTTCTTTTATAGCTATTTCCCCCCTGGATCCAAGATCCAGCCCAGGTTCACGCGTTGCATCTAACTGTCATGTCTCTTTCGTCTCACTTAGTCTGGAACCATTCTTTGTTTCTTTATCTTAACATTTTTACAGACTCCAGGAAATTACACTGTGGAAAAACCAAACTCAACCTGAGTTTACTTTTTCCTCATGATTAGCTTCAGGTTTATTCTTTAGCAAGAATAGCACAGACATGAAGTGTGCCCCCAGTCTGTCATGTTAAGGATGATATTGCTGCTACTGCTAAGCCACTTCAGTCGTGTCCAACTCTGTGCGACCCCATGGACTGCAGCCTACCAGGCTCCTCCGTCCATGGGATTTTCCAGGCAAGAGTGCTGGAGTGGATTGCCATTGCCTTCTCCTAAGGATGATATTAGTTTATTCCATTATTGGTGGTCTTAATTTTCATCTCCTGGTGAAGGGAGTATCTAATAGATTTCTCCACCACAGAGTTACTCTACATTCTGTTCAGTTCAGTTCAGTCGCGTCTGACTCTCTGCTACCCCATGAATCACACCACGCCAGGCCTCCCTGTCCATCACCAACTCCCAGAGTTTACTCAAACTCATGTCCATGGAGTCGGTGATGCCATCCAACCATCTCATCCTCTGTCATCCCCTTCTCCTCCTGCCTTCAATCCCTCCCAGCATCAGGGTCTTTTCTAATGAGTTAGTTCTTTGCCTCAGGTAGCCAAAGTATTGGAGCTTCAGCTTCATCATCAGTCCTTCCAGTGAACAATCAGGATTGATCTCCTTTAAGATGGACTGGTTGGATCTCCCTGCAGTCCAAGAGACTCTCAAGAGTCTTCTCCAACCACAGTTCAAAAGCATCAATTCTTCTGTGCTCAGCTTTCTTTATACTCTTGCATCCATACATGACCACTGGAAAAACCATAGCCTTGAGTAGACTACATTCTGTTAGGAATTATTTAAGTTATGGGAAAACATTTTGATACTATCCAAATGTCTTGTTCCCTTTTGAACCTTTACCCAGTAGTTTAAGTATCCATTGATGTTATTTGCCTAGCTACTTGGCTGCAAAATTGTGATTTTCTACCTCTGTGATTTCTACCGCATTTATGAGTCTGCATTCTTCCAAAAAAGCCTCCCCTCCCTCCTTGGTTACTGATTTACTTACTCATTTGCTTGTGTCCCTGTGGTTTCACTGATGCGCATTTCTCTTTGGTTTTAATCTGTTAGCACCACCCTCATCACTGCCCAGCCCCCTGCACTGCCAACAGGCGCCCCTTCAGTTAGGCTTCTGTGTCATTTTCATACATCCCAATTCTTAGAAAGGTGTTTCCATACTTTCTGGAACAAAATACTCTCATCTTGAATCTTTCCAGCCCCATTTCTGAAGTTAACTATTTATTCAAGGAACCCTGTCTTTTTTTAGTGGAAAATTATCTTTAGAAACCATTAAGAAATCAAGGACTCATGGGGTCTTACCAAGACAAGTACTTTGAAAGACATTTGGGAGTCCTACTTCACAGCTACTTATTTTTAGTATCAGTGGCCAGGAGGCATGAGCTGGTAATATTTTAAATTACTAATATGAGATAAAAAGCAGGACTTATTCCTAAGATTTAAAAATACTTTGATTTTATATTTTTAAGATCAAACTCAGTGCTATATATTTTGAAGCTTTTTGCACCTTTTTACCTTAAGAGACATCAGCCTTCTAAAGGATCAGAGAATAAAAGCTTTATTTAGTGCAGATAAGAGTTGGCTCATGTCGTCTAAAGAGAGTCTTACCTTGCCCAGCAGCAGGAGGCCGGAAATGCAACTGACCCAGTTGAGAACAGGAAAAAGTTGATATTTACAAGGCCATTGCATAAATTGTGGTCTTTAATATCTGTATTTGATACAAGGACGTATGTAAACAAAATAACAAGACTGGAAAAGAAATATGCTGAGATCAGTTTCCACAAATGCCATGAAATTTTGTCTACTCAAAGATGCCTGAAGATCCTGCCTCTAAATTAATTATTCCTCTCACAGAGAGAGGCGTTTTGACTCGATGCAAAACATAAAGCTGAAAGTAACGGGGGAAAAAAGAACTCAGTAGAATAACTATAGTGTTTCACATCAGATGCAACCTTATGCAAGTCAGTCTAGCAAATGTTCATTTAGAGTTTTTCTTATACAAGACTTCTAACCAAGCCAGTACAGCAAGGTCATGTTTTAAGATCCAGAGCATGTCATCTCTTCTAACTGCTCCAAACACATAGGAAGGATATAAAAATAGTTTTTAAAATAAAAAATTTATACTCATACCAAAAAAAATAAGAAAAGCATATTCATAAATCAAAACTACAAAAGAAATGAACAGAAGTGAGTGAAGCTCAGTATGGTAGAGACTTCCATGGGTTTAGTTACACTGTGGATATCAAGGAATAAAAGCAGCATGCATAAACTGTGGGGTGGTATCCAGGCTCACTGCTGTAGCATTGTAATATATATGGGGAAATGATAATTTCATGAAGAATTTCTGTAGAATTGTTAAAGGTTAGAGAGAATTACTTAATGAATTCACTGGGTATTTCCTTTCTTAGAAGAAATTTAACTATGAAATTCCATTCCTTTGCATTTATTTGAGTAGTCATATTGTATCATTTCTTCTTGAATGAACTTTGATATTTACGGTTTTTGACTTCAAGGAATTTGCCTTTTGAATCTAAGGTGTTGAATTTACGAGCATTAAATTTTCTGTAATACTTGATTGTTTCCTTTTTATTGCTGTAGGATCTGTGATGTTTCCTTTTTCATTCTGATGTTGCCAATTTGTATCTTCCATTTTTTGTTTTAATTTTTGTGGGTGAGTTTGGCTAGAGGGTCATCATTTTTATCGATCTTTGCAAAGAACACAGGCATTTGGTTTCCATTTACTCTTATGTTATTTCCACTTTCAATTTCATTTATTATTGTGCATATACTTATACTTCCTTTTACCTGTTAGGGTTTAATTTTTCCTTTCTTTTATCTGTTTCTTAAAGTGGAAGCTTAGCTCATCAGTTTGAGACATTCTGCTTTCTGATATAAGCACTTAATGTTACACATTTCCCTCTAAGCACTGCTTTAACTGCATTCTACACATTTTATTTGTTTTCAATTGAAATTACCCATGTGACTGCCTCTTTTGACTCATGGGTTCTTTAGAAGTATACAGTTTAATTCTAAGTATTTGGAGATTTTTTCAAGCAGGATATCCTTGCTGCTGCTTTCTAATTTAAGGGTTACTTTGGTAGTCTTAGACAGAGGATCCTTAGGCTGCAGTCCGTGGGGTCGCTAAGAGTCGGACACGACTGAGCGATTTCACTTAGAATAAGCTATTTACGAGGAGAAGGCAATGGCACCCCACTCCAGCACTCTTGCCTGGAACATCCCATGGATGGAGGAGCCTGGGGGGCTGCAGTCCGTGGGGTCGCTGAGGGTCGGACACGACTGAGCGACGTCACTTAGAATGAGCCGTTTGTGATTTCTACAGTCTTCTTGTTGTTCGGTCACTGTTGTGTCTGACTCTCTGCAGTTCCGTGGATTGCAGTGCTCCAGGCCTCCCTGCCCTATACTATCTCCGGAAGTTTGCTCAAACCCATGTTCATTGCGTCAGTGATGCCATCCAACCATTTCATCCTCAGTCGCCCCCTTGTCCTCCTGCCCTCAGTCTTTCTCAGCATCAGGGTCTTTTCAAATGAGTCAGCTCTTCGCATCACTTGGTCAAAGTACTGAGCTTCAGCATCAGTCCTTCCAATGAATGTTCACGGTTGATTTCCTTTAGGATTGACTGGCTTGATCCCCTTGCAGTCCAAGGGACTTTCAAGAGTCTTCTCCAACACCACAGTTCAAAAGCATCAATTATTTGGCGCTCAGCCTTTTTTATGGACTAGCTCTCACATCCATACATGGCTACTGGAAAAACTATAGCTTTGACTATACAGACCTTTCTTGGCAAACTGATGTCTCTGCTTTTTAATATGCTGTCTAGGTTGGTCATAGCTTTTGTTGCAAGGAGCAAGCGTCTTTTAATTTCACAGTTGCAGTCACCGTCTGCAGTGATTTTGGAGCCCCAAAAATAAAATCTGTCACTGCTTCCACTTTTTCCCTATCTATTTGCCATGAAGTGATGGAATAGGATGTCATGATTTTAGTGTTTTGAATGTTGAGTTTTAAGCCAACTTTTTCACCCTTCTCTTTCATCTTCATCAAGAGGCTCTTTAATTCCTCTTTGCTTTCCATTAGAGTGGTATCATCTGCAAATAATGTGTTAATTATATAAAGTTGGCTGATAGTGCTGTTTCAGGCTCTGATATCCTTATTGATTTTCTGTCTACTTGTTATAATAATTACTGGAAAAGGATTGCGGGAATGCCTGGGTATTATGGACACTTCAAATCCAAGCTGTGGATTTATCTTCTTTCTCTTTTCAGTTCCATTATTGTCTGCTTCATGTATTCTTAGGTCCATGGACATTTAGGATTGTTTTTTATCCTTCGTGAATTATTTTTTCCATTATTTTGTAATGTTATTTTTAGCCCTGGTAATATTCCTTGTTCTGAAGTCTATGTCACATTGTCTGAGGTATTTATGTTTTATAACATTGGCCTTTATTTCTTGGCCTATGGAATTGAAACTGAGCATTGGTTGTTATAAAGTGAAACAGCGAAAGAACTGAGCAGGCTGACTATGATGAATAATTCAAGTAAGGAAACCAGGGCTTAGTGACTTCAGACAAGGCAACAGAGGCTCAAATGCAAGACTGAGATGAGGAAAGTGAGGCCCGAGAAGCTGTATGGCACCCAGCTGGTTAGTGGCAGAGCCACGCTAACGTCCTTACCCCGGGTAATCTCTAGTTCCACACAAACTGAAACGCAGTCTGCCAATGGATCTGCCCTGAATGAGCTCCTTACAATCTAATGGTCCTAAAGTTACACAGTAGAGTTATAAAATCAGGTCGCTTATTCCTGAGGTCCTCAGAATGGGGAATTCACTTTTGTTTGGTAAGAGAAATTATAGGGAAGAGCTCATTGTGCTGCAGGGAAGTGGATCAAAAGAAGTCATAAAGTCACTGTCCAGATTCTCTTTCTAAGGTGAGATTGTTGACAAGGCGAAGCGCTTTCTTACAACATCCGTGAGGCAGTCACTTTGCAGGAGCAGTGGGACCCTCAAAGTCGGCTCCAGGTTCTGGCACACTGGCTTCATGGACTTGCTGTTACTTTTTGGTTTTCTAGGTTTGACTAACAAGCTGTCTAGTAAGCATGTCACTCATCGGAAAGAGTATATGCAAGAATCCAAGTACAGTGCTTTCCATTCTTTTTGGAAATGAACACTGTCCTTTATCACTTTTGCAGGAGAAATTATGATTGGCAAATGCCGTTGTCATAAAGTCATTAGTACATTGCTTTTTAAATTTGCTCTTCCAATGGTGCTAACTTCTGTTACTTTTTGGTTTTCTAGGTTTGACTAACAAGCTGTCTAGTAAGCATGTCACTCATCGGAAAGAGTATATGCAAGAATCCAAGTACAGTGCTTTCCATTCTTTTTGGAAATGAACACTGTCCTTTATCACTTTTGCAGGAGAAATTATGATTGGCAAATGCCGTTGTCATAAAGTCATTAGTACATTGCTTTTTAAATTTGCTCTTCCAATGGTGCTTTTCCTCCTAAAGAGATTAATACAGAAAATGAAGACACTAGGCTATATATATTGGGAAATCCATTGTTGAAATGTTTTTTTATCCCCTACCCTTTCTTTCATTTCCTCTTATTCAAAATGCTACAGGAATCTTGAGGTTTTTATAGCTGTCCCTTTTAAGATACATTTTCAGACTCTTCTCAGAGAAGATTTGATGGAATCTTTTTCCGTCTCAGTAGGAGAATCCTAATTTACATCTCCTCGTGGGTTGTCATGGCCTAAATTGATCTACACTGACCTGGTTTATTTTAAATCAATTCAAGATTTTTTTCTGTGTGCACACAGAACTGACTACTACCTGTGCTTCAGATACTGCAAAATCAATCCCAACGAAATTTAAGCAACCTGGATGGGTTCTTCAAATAAAAGTGTACTCAGGGTTGCACTGTTCAAAATTGAGAGGAGCACTGAGGTGCAATTAAGAAGCTGGAAGAGTTCAACCCACCAACTAGTCAAAAGTTGCATCGGTTGTCTGTGATGCAGGATACGTTTCGCCCCACCTAATGTCTAATTATTACTTTTTACCATCTGCAGTGATTGCCAAAAAATCAAATCAAATAGCATTATATTTCTTTTAAGTATATGTTGTTTTTTTTGTGGCAAGAGGGACAGTTGTTATTCTACTGCAGTTGTAAAGGTTGTACCAGATTATTTCTTAGAGCCAAAATTCTGTAGCCAGCTTTACTTTAGAAATAAGAGGTGAAAGAATCAATCTAAATTGAATAGGGGTCTATAGTAGTTTACTTTGCTAGAACATGCTGTGCTATTTAGCCAGATTCAACAAAAATAGCAGTTGGAACTTCTCTCAGTATTTCAGCACTTGCTTGTAAACACATTTTCCCTTAAGTAAATTGCTGAACTATAAAAAGGTCTATTTCTCTATGTATTTAGAAAAAGATCTCATACTTGTAAATGTATTATGTTATTAAGCTTTTAAAAGACCAAATGTACAATAAATGCTGTTCATAAATGCTTATAATATTAAGTATTAATATAGTAATATTGTTAGCAAGGTAAAGGGATATAAGTTCCTAGAAGGGAAAGAAAAATTCATGCTGGGAGAAATTAAGAAGTGTTTAATTGATAGTAAGTCACTTAACTTATGCCTAAAGGAGGAAATAGATTTTGAACATGGGAAAAAATTATATGTTGTATAAACAAATTCACTGAAGCAGAGGATTACGGGAATTTTTAAAAACAGTGACTAGAAAATTTAGGCACTCACTGCATGAGGCAAAAATGAAAGATGAGGTAGAACAGGACTGCTATGGCCAGATAATGGTGACCCTTGCAGACACACACCCCCCCCTCCTCCCCATCTTTGCTTTTTAAGCTATGAATAGCCATTGTTTTAGGGCTATGGAAACACATCATTAAATAACAGGATTTAGTCATAAAAGCATTATCTAAAAGGTATATTTTGAGG
This sequence comes from Connochaetes taurinus, assembly GCA_006408615.1. Taxonomy (NCBI): domain Eukaryota; kingdom Metazoa; phylum Chordata; class Mammalia; order Artiodactyla; family Bovidae; genus Connochaetes; species Connochaetes taurinus. The sequence continues at coordinate 195,678 of SJXO01003155.1, forward strand.
GTGTCTTTCAGTTCAGTTCAGTTGCTCAGTCATGTCCGACTCTTTGTGACCCTATGAATGGGAGCACGCCAGGCCTCCCTGTCCATCACCATCTCCCAGAGTTCACTCAGACTCACGTCCATCGAGTCAGTAATGCCATCCAGCCATCTCATCCTCTGTCGTCCCCTTCTCTTCCTGCCCCCAATCCCTCCCAGCATCAGAGTCTTTTCCAATCAGTCAACTCTTTGCATGAGGTGGTCAAAGTACTGGAGTTTCAGCTTTAGCATTATTCCTTCCAAAGAACACCCAGGACTGATCTCCTTTAGAATGGACTGGTTGGATATCCTTGCAGTCCAAGGGACTCTCAAGAATCTTCTCCAATACCATAGTTCAAAAGCATCAATTCTTCAGCACTCAGCTTTCTTCATAGTCCAACTCTCACATCCATACATGGAAAAACCATAGACTTGACTAGATGGACTTTTGTTGGCAAAGTAATGTCTCTGCTTTTGAATATGCTATCTAGGTTGGCCATAACTCTTCTTCCAAGGAGTAAGCATCTTTTAATTTCATGGCTGCAATCACCATCTGCAGTAATTTTGGAGACCGGAAAAATAGTGTGACTGTTTCCACTGTTTCCCCATCTATTTGCCAGGAAGTGATGGGACTGGATGCCATGATCTTCGTTTTCTGAATGTTGAGCTTTAAGCCAACTTTTTCACTCTCCTCTTTCACTTTCATGAAGAGGCTTTTTAGTTCCTCTTCACTTTCTGCCATAAGGGTGGTGTCATCTGCATATCTGAGGTAATTGAACTTTGGGAAAATATGTTATGTTCTGGAGATAAAGGGGAGTATCTTTGCTCTGAAGGGATTTTGAGTTTAAAGGAAGAGATAGAAAGAAAAGAAAGTGAAGTCACTCAGTCGTGTCCGACTCTTTGCGACCCAGTGGGACTGTAGCCTACCAGGCTCCTCCATCCATGGGATTCTCCAGGCAAGAATACTGGAGTGGGTTGCCATTTGATGTGCAAATAAAAAGCCTATGAAGGTTGACAGAGCAGGATAGGAAGGAAGCAGAGGAGAAAATGATGTCAGAGGACACTTTCAGCTCCAGAAACAAGAAGGTCTAGAATTATCAGTGGCCCTTCTCTCCTGTTCCATCAGAGCCAGCTGTGGCCCCTTCTGAGGCGACCTGCCCATGCACTCTTGCCCCAGGCCCCCCAGCTCACTGTCCCAGTGCAGTGGTCCTAGGGAGGCAGGGTCTCCCGACTCGGCTCCTGCACCCCGTAGTCAGATGAGAACCAAGAAGATGGGACCGTTGTCTGGCTGGCTGCGCGAGACCATGCCTCTGCTGGAGAACCAGTCTGGCTCAGGGCAGGGGTGCGGAGCCCCGGGAAGGTGCGAGAGCCTGGTACAGTCGGGTTTCCTTGCTTCCATCTCATCAGCTAGAGCCTGTCTGACCCCTGCTCTCACTGGCTAGGGCCCGTGTTAAAGTGTTGTTAAATCTTGTGATTGGTGTTCACCTGCACTTGTGAGGGTAAACCGTGAGGGTGAATCCAGGAGATCTACTTTAGCGAGATTGAACAAGCAACAGGTTATAAGACAGACCAGAAGTTCAGAGGTTTGGCGGTAATAAAAAGTACATCTGAGTGTGTCAAACGTGATTAGAGCGTAGACAACAGAGATGAAAACCAAGCAAACAACTGGAAACATGGCTTCAGGAAGCTATTTGGACGTGAAGAGCAAGAGTCAGAGGAAAGTAACTAGAGCAAACCAGGGATGTTGAGTCTAGATAGTTCAGAGGTTGATGATGCTTTTATGACAATAGGGAACAAGGAAAAGGGATACATTTTGGAAGGCTCATTAGCCTTTTGAAAGCAAGAATCTGTTTCATAGTTCCAGAATCTGATACAGAGCTGAGTACTTGGTAAGTGCTCCAGAAATATTCATTTAATTAATGACAAATTTTAAAAATTACTTCAGTTTTAGATATACCGAGCTTTTAGTGTCACTAAAATATGCAGGCAGAGATGTCCACTTATTAGTTGCGAGTCCTCTTAGGGAGAAGTGTCATCACGTCTCCATGATTACAGTGAATGTGGTGATGGCAAGCAGAGAAAACTCTGCAACAATCCCTTTAGTTAGAGGGGAAGAAAATTCAGAGAAAGCATAAACACAGCAGATGGAAGAGGGAAAATGGAAAGAAAAAAGAAAGTCTCAGAAGAGAGAAAAAAATGTCTCCAAATAGAGAATTTTTATTTTTTATTTTTTTTAATTTTTATTTTTACTTTATTTTACTTTACAATACTGTATTGGTTTTGCCATACATTGACATGAATCCACCATGGGTGTACATGAGTTCCCAATCCTGAACCCCCCTCCCACCTCCCACCCCATATCCTCTCTCTGGATCATCCCCGTGCACCAGCCCCAGGCATCCTGTATCCTGCATCGAAAATAGACTCATTTCTTACATGATAGTATACATGTTTCAGTGCCATTCTCCCAAATCATCCCACCCTCTCCCTCACCCTCAGAGTCCAAAAG
>SJXO01003155.1:199886-214990 GCA_006408615.1 Connochaetes taurinus
AACTATGTTGAATAGTAGTGGTGAGAGTGGGCACCCTTGTCTTGTTCCTGACTTTAGGGGAAGTGCTTTCAATTTTTCACCATTGAGGATAATGTTTGCTGTGGGTTTGTCATATATAGCTTTTATTACGTTGAAGTATGTTCCTTCTATTTCTGCTTTCTGGAGAGTTTTTATCATAAATGGATGTTGAATTTTGTCAAAGGCCTTCTCTGCATCTATTGAGATAATCATATGGCTTTTATTTTTCGATTTATTAATGTGGTGAATTACATTGATTGATTTGTGGATATTGAAGAATCCTTGCATCCCTGAGATAAAGCCCACCTGGTCATGGTGTATGATCTTTTTAATGTGTTGTTGGATTCTGATTGCTAGAATTTTGTTGAGGATTTTTGCATCTATGCTCATCAGTGATATTGGCCTGTAGTTTTCTTTTTTTGTGGCATCTTTGTCAGGTTTTGATATTAGGGTGATGGTGGCCTCATAGAATGAGTTTGGAAGTTTACCTTCAGGGGCTAGTAAGGCACAGAGAATGCAATGGCACCCCACTCCAGTACTCTTGCCTGGAAAATCCTATGGATGGAGGAGCCTGGTAGGCTGCAGTCCATGGGGTCTCGACGTGTTGTACATGACTGAGTGACTTCACTTTCACTTTTCACTTTCATGCATTGGAGAAGGAAATGGCAACCCACTCCAGTGTTCTTGCCTGGAGAACCCCAGGGATGGGGGAGTCGGGGTCACACAGAGTCGGACACAGCTGAAGCAACTCAGCAGCAGGTTAGGCACATTCTGTGACGTGGACTTGTTAGGAACAGAAAACAATCACTTCACTTTACAATTAGAGATTAGAGATGAAAACCAGTTGTATTTTTAACAAGTTTGTAAATGGTTTTTACTTTTTTTCTTTATGAAACTTTACGGACATGGAAAGAAAACAGTATATATCATAAAAGTACAAATTGTCTGTGATCACATCCCTTTGAAATAAGCACTGCTAAATTTGGCATATTTCCTTAAGGTTACTTTACCTATATGGAACTAGTCAGTGGAAAATGCATCAGCTGTCAAATGCACTGTTTGGCAATATAAAATTACCTTTGTTAAGCTGTATAATGGTTTTTGCCTTAAATTTCACTTTGTCTGAAAATAGGACTGAAACTCCTGATATTTTAATGCTTGGATTTTCCTAATAAATCATTCTTATTCCTTTTAATTTTAATATTATTTTGTTTCAATTGTGTCTTGTAAGCAACATTTAATTTTTTCTTTGGCTTCTATAGAACTACTGGCTTTTACTTTTATTGTTACAGTTTAGGTGTCTTGTCTTCTTTCTGTTTCATATACTATTTAGAGTTTGTTATTTCTCCTTTGAGTTGCCTTGGTTATTAGGAAGGCATGTATTCTGGCTTTAGTTATTCTCATGAGTACATTCACAGTTCTCAAGAAATGTGACATGTCAAAGGTTACCAAAGGCAATAATAAAAAATATGTTTTGCATCATATCTCCCTTTTGATCATTCCCCACTCCATATGAGAGGGAGAATGTAACACACTTTTACTTCTTTTTACTCAGCTTTCTCACATTTTAATACTATAATGTGTATTTTGAGATCCATATAATACTTCCCTGGTGGCTCAGCTGATAAAGAATCTTCCTGCAATGCAGGAGATCTGGGCTCAATCCCTGGGTTGGGAAGATCCCCTGGAAGGGAAAGGCTACCCACTCCAGTGTTCTGGAGAATTCCATGGACCATATAGTCCATGGAGTCACAAAGAGTTGGACACAACTGAGCGACTTTCACTTTCATAATACTATTTAAATTTACTAAATATTTTCTCTTTAAGCAGCATTCTAATTTTATCCAACTTTTAAAACTAACTGGCATTCATTTATTCGCTACAGTGGGTCTTGCTATGGTACATGAGATCTGTGTTGTCACGCAGGGTCTCTCACACGGCACGTAGACACTGATGGTGGTGGCGGGCTCAGCTGCTACTCAGCACACAGGATCCTGGACCCCCAGCTAGGGACTGAATCTGCGTCCCTGCATTGCCAGGCAGATCTTCAACCTCTGGACCACCAGAGACGTCCCTATCCAACTTTAAAAAAACTTTATATGCGTATAGTTGATTTACAGTGCTATTCCAGTTTTTGAAGTCAGAGAGCAGGATTCTTCCAGCTCTGCTTTTTATTCTCAGGATTGCTTTAGCTCTTTGGGGTCGTTTGTGTTTCCATACAAATTAAAACATTTTTTTGTTCTGGTTCTGTTTAAAAAAAAAATGCAATTGGCAATTTGATAGGGATTGCATTGAATGTGTAGATTGCCTGGGGAAGTATAGTCATTTTGACAGTATTGATTCTCCTGATCCAAGGTCATGCTGTGTCTCTCCATCTGTTTGAGTCATCTTTGATTTCTTTCATCAGTGTCTTATACTTTTCAAAGTACAGGTCTTCTGCCTCCTTAGGTGGGTTTATTCCTAGGTATTTTTTCCTTTTTGTTGCAACGGTGAATGGAATTTCTAATTTTTGTTTCTGATTTTTCATTGTTCGTGTATAGGAATGCAAGAGATTTCTGTGTATAAATTTTGTACCCTGTAACTTTACAAGGTTTGTGGATTAGCTCTAGTAGTTTCCTGGTAGCTTCTTTACAATCTTCTATGTGTAGTATCATGTCATCTGTAAACAGTGACAGTTTGGCTTCTTTTCCAGTCTGAATTCCTTTATTTCCTTTTCTTCTCTGATTGCCATGGTGGGGACTTCCAAAACTATGTTGCATAAACGTGACGAGTGTGGACGTCCTTTTCTGTTCCTGATCTGAGAGGGAAAGCTTTCAGCTTTTGAAGTTTTGTTTCTTCTGCATATATGGGATGATGTATCATTCTTCTTGCCTCCCAGCAGTTTAGAGATTCTTTTGGAAGTTCTCTTCTACTTGCCATGTATTAAAGAGAGTTCTGTATAGGACTGATGTTTCCAAACAGACCAGATTTAGAGATGATCCTGGTGCCCTCTTTATACATCGGCATGCTGGTGGAAGCCCTTACTGAAGTCCACAGCTTGGTGGCACACTGATAGCCAGAGTGCCGGCCTGGCTCCCAGTCTCCAACAAGCTTTTTTCTAACGTGGCTATATTGGAATGTGAGGAGCTTATTTTCCTATCCATTCTATCTAGATCTCTAAACTCTAAACAGTGCTGTTATCCTCAGTCTGTTTGGGAAGCAGGGCCCTTCCCAAATCTGCAAGATTCTTCTACCCTTGCCCCCAGTAGAATTTCATTTGTGGTAAGTAACCTTTGTAGGATATGATATAATCCTGCCTATCAATTTTTAAATCATTTGTGTGTGTGTGTGTGTGATCTACAGGAGCTAACTGTATGTATGGGAGAAATGATAATGGGAGAGGGAAAGTGACTTTCTCCAAGTGCTGCAAAAATCAGTACTCGTATTGATGGCTGGTAAAGACCTTGGGAGCAAATCGTTATGAATCAGGACTGTCTGCTCCCATGTGAGCATTTCCCTCTGTTTCCATTTGAACAGTACTGCTGGGTCCTCACTTGCATTTTGAAATCCAGTTCCAATGACTCGTATGTCACCAAAGCTTGCCTCATAGTAATATAGATTCTGGGTTATGCTCCACCTTTCTGTATCCTCCCCGATCATATCCCAATCAAGAATATATTACAATTGATTAGAGTGAGAGTGTTGCTGTTTATTCACTCAGTCGTGTCCCACGGTTTGTGACCCCATGGATTGCAGCACACTAGGCTTCCCTGTCCTTCACTATCTCCTGAAGTTTGCTCAAACTAACATCTATTGAGTTGGTAATGCCATTCAAACATCTCATCCTCTGTTCCCCCCTTGTCTTCCTTCCTTCAACCTTTCCCAGCATCAGGGTCTTTTCCAATGAGCTTGCTCTTTGCATCAGGTGACCAAAGTAATTGGAGCTTTAGCATCAGTCCTTCCAATGAATGTTTAGGGCTGATTTCTTGACTGGTTTGGTCTTCTTGCAGTCCAAGCTATCTCAAGAATCTTCCCCAGCATCACAATTCAATGGCATCAATTCTTTGGTGCTTAGGGATACTGCAAACCTAGCATTAGTGAATTTTAAAGATTTGAATCATTTCCAGAATTTGTTCCTTTTAGCTATTATTAACAACAAATTCCAATGAAAGGCAATGCCAAAGAATGCTCAAACTACTGCACAATCGCACTTATCTCACACACTAGTAAAATAATGCTCAAAATTCTCCAAGCCAGGCTTCAACAATACGTGAACTGTGAACTTCCAGATGTTCAAGCTGGTTTTAGAAAAGGCAGAGGAACCAGAGGTCAAATTGCCAACATCTGCTGGATCATTGGAAAAGCAAGAAAGTTTCAGAGAAACATCTATTTCTGCGTTATTGACTATGCCAAAGCCTTTGACTGTGTGGATCACAATAAACTGTAGAAAATTCTGAAAGAGATGGGAATACCAGACCATCTTACCTGCCTCTTGAGAAATCTGTGTGCAGGTCAGGAAGCAACAGTTAGAATTGGACATAGAACAACAGACTGTTTCCAAATAGGACAAGGAGTATATCAAGGCTGTATATTGTCACTCTGCTTATTTAACTTGTACACAGAGTACATCATGAGAAACACTGGGCTGGAAGAGCCACAAGGTGGAATCAAGATAGCCAGGAGAAATATCAACAACTTCAGATATGCAGATGGTACCACCCTTATAGCAAAAAGTGAAGAAGACTTAAAGAGCCTCTTGATAAGAGTGAAAGAGGAGAGTGAAAAAGTTGGCTTAAAGCTCAACATTCAGAAAACTAAGATCATGGCATCTGGTCCCATCACTTCATGGCAAATAGAGGGGGAAACAGTGGAAACAGTGGCTGACTTTATTTTTAAGGGCTCCAAAATCACTGCAGATGGTGACTGCAGCCATGAAATTAAAAGACACTTACTTCTTGGAGGAAGAGTTATGACCAACCTAGACAGCATATTCAAAAGCAGAGACATTACTTTGGCAACAAAGGTCCATCTAATCAAGGCTATGGGTTTTTCAGTAGTCATGTATGTATGTGAGAGTTGGACTATAAAGAAAGCTGAGGGCCAAAGACTTGATGCTTTTGAACTGTGGTGTTGGAGGATACTATTGAGAGTCCCTTGTACTTCAAGGAGATCTAACCAGTCCATTCTAAAGGAGATCAGTCCTGAATATTCATTGGAAGGAGTGATGTTGAAGCTGAAACTCCAGTGCTTTGGTCACTGGATGCAAAGAGATGACTCTTTGGAAAAGACCCTGGTGCTGGGGAAAATGGACAGCAGGAGGAGAAGGGGGCAACAGATGATGAGATGGTTGGATGGCATCACTGACTCAATGAACATGAGTTTGAGTAAACTCCAGGAGTTGATGATGGACAAGGAGGCATGGTGTGCTGCAGTCCCTGGGGTCACAGAGTTGGACACAATTGAGCAACTGAACTGACTAAAGAACAAATTATTTGTAATATACCTCACAATTATGTAAACATGCCAGCATGTTAAGAAACCATAATTGAGAACTTCTAGAATAGCACGGGCTTCCCTTGTGGTTCAGCTAGTAAACAATCTGTCTGCAATGCAGGAGACCTGGGTTAAAACACTGGTGGAATCTTAATATTTAGGCAGCCTCAGTAGTAGGCTTCCCTGTTGGCTCAGCTGGTAAAGAATCTGCCTGCAATGCAGGAGACCTGGGTTCGATCCCTGGGTTGGAAAGATCCCCGGGAGAAGGGAAAGGCTACCCACTCCAGTATTCTGGCCTGGAGAATCCCAAGGACTGTATAGTCCATGGGGTCACAAAGAGCCGGACACAACTGAGCGCCTTTCACTTTCAGTAGTTTAGCGTCAAGCCTAAAGTTCTACCCTATTATCTTTTCTAACCAGCAATAGTTGAGTCATTCAGAGGCAGAAAAGAGAGGGTAAAAATATGTTATCTTATATTTCCCCATTAGCCCATCCCCACATCTGTATGTTGCTATGGAAATCAATTGCTCCTCTGGTATCCCTGGGTTGGAAAGATCCCCGGGAGAAGGGAAAGGCTACTCACTCCAGTATTCTGGCCTGGAGAATTCCAAGGACTGTATAGTCCATGGGGTCACAAAGAGCCGGACACGACTGAGCGCCTTTCACTTTCAGTAGTTTAGCGTCAAGCCTAAAGTTCTATCCTATTATCTTTTCTAACCAGCAATAGTTGAGTCATTCAGAGGCAGAAAAGAGAGGGGAAAAATATGTTATCTTATATTTCCCCATTAGCCCATCCCCACATCTGTATGTTGCTATGGAAATCAATTGCTCCTCTGGTAAGACACCTCTTCCAGTCTTTCATATTCTCTGACTATTCTGTTTCAATACCTATTGAGATAGTCCCACATCATTAAGTATTTCTTGTTCAGTCTGCACAATTGTCAGAGTAATACCTTTGAAACAGAATTTTGATCATACTATTTCACTGCTTAAAGGCCTTCAAAGACTGCAAGGATGTTGTAATGAATGAAGGTAATGTCTTCACACAGAACAGTGAAACTCAGAGTCCTTATTTTCCACCTGTTATTTCCTTTCTCTCTCTAGGAGCCAGAAAGACACCTCAGGTAGAAGTTTGGGCTATGTCACTGTCTGATACTAAGGAAAAGGCCTATAGATATCTGGGGGTTCCCCAAGGAAATGACTTTACTCTTGTGCTCTGTTCAGTTCAGTCGCTCAGTTGTGTCTGACTCTTTGCGACCCCATGAATCGCAGCATGCCAGGCCTCCCTGTCCATCACCAATTCCCAGAGTTCACTCAGACTCACGTCCATCGAGTCAGTGATGCCATCCAGCCATCTCATCCTCGGTCGTCCCCATCCTCCTCGTCCCCAATCCCTCCAGCATCAGAGTCTTTTCCAATCAGTCAGCTCTTCGCATGAGGTGGCCAAAGTACTCTTGTGCTAGACAGAGCCTTAAAAAAGCGTCCAGTGGTCCCTGCTTCTTGATGTTTATGCCCTTGTATACTACCCTCCCCTTTTTTTAGTTTTAAATTTAATTTTTATGTTGTAGTTGATTTACAATGTTGTGTTCGTTTTGTGTGTACAGTGAAGTGATTCAGTTATGCATATATACATATCCATTCTTTTTCAGATTATTTTCCCATTTAGGTTATTACAGAGTATTATGTAGCGTTCCCTGAGCTATACAGTAGATCTTTGTTGATTATATACTTTATATAGTAATGTGTATATGTTAATACCAACCTCCTAATTTTTCCCTCTCCACCATCTTCCCCTTTTGTGACCATAAGGTTGTTTTTGAAATCTGTGAGTCTGTTTCTATTTTGTAAATAAGTTTGTGTCATTTCTTTAGATTCCAGATATAAGTAATATCATGTATTTGTCCTTCTCTGTCTTACTTCCCTATATACTAAATATTATATCATATTTGTTTGTGAATGATTTCCTAACTTTACCTTCTGTTTCCTTTATCACTCTTAATTTTCCTGTTTCTAGTTGTGGCCTTATCTTTTCCACCTAGAGAAGTTCCTTTAGGATTTCTTGTAGAGCTGGTTGGGTGCGGCTGAATTTTCTTAGCTTTTTCTTGTCTGTAAAGCTTTTGATTTCTCCATCAAATATGAATGCGAACCTTGCTGGGTAGGTGTATTCATGGTTATAGGTTTTCCCTTCATCACTTGAAATATATATTGTGCCCCTCCCTTCTGGCCTGCAGAGTTTCTGTTGAAAATCAGTTGACAACCTTACGGAGATTCCCTTGTATGTTACTTAATGCTTTGCCTTTGTTTTTAATTTTTGTCAATTTGATAACATGTGTCTGTTTGATTAACAGGAGTGTTGGGTTTATCCAGTATGGCACTCTCACGCATCCCAGACTTGCATGTGTTTCCTTTCCCATGTTAGGAAGCTTTTCCTCTAGTAGCTCTTCAAATATTTTCTTAGGTTCTTTCTCTCTCTTGCCTTTTTCTGGGACCCTTATAATGCAAATGCTGGTGAGTTTAATGTTGTCCCAGAGGTCTCTTAAACTGTCCTCACCCCTTTTCATTCTTCTTTCTTTATTCTGTCCTGCAGCAGTGATTTCCACCAATCTATTTTCAGCTCACTTATTTGTTATTCTGCTTCATTTATTCTGCTATTGATTTCTTCTAGTGTATTTTTCATTTCAGTTATTGTTTATCTCTGTTTGTTCTTTAAAGCTTCTGTGTGTGTCACTCAGTCGTGTCCAACTCTTTGTGACCCCCGTAGACTACAGCCCTCTAGGCTCCTCTGTGCATGAGACTTCCTAGCCGAGAATACTGGAGTTAGTAGCCAATTCCCTTCTCCAGGGGATCTTCCCAACCCGGGGATGGAACCCAGGTCTCCTGCATTGCAGGTAGGGTCTTTACTATCTGAGGCCCAGGGATGCCCAAACACAGCTGCTAAAACCTGGGATTGAACCAGGGACTTCGACATTTCTTGTATCCTCTTAGTCTGTGCCTCTATTATTTTTCCAAGATCTTGGATCATCTTCAGTATTATTACTCTGACTTCTTCAGACAGATTGTCGTTCTCTACTTCACCTAGCTGTTCTTTGGGGGTTCCACCTTCGTCCTTCATCTGGAGCATATTTCTCTGCCATTCTTTGGTGTAACTTTGTGGTCTCCACTCCGCACAGAACTGCAGTTCTTGTTTCCAGTGTCTGCCCCCTGGCGTGTGAAGCTGGTCCAGAGGCTTGTGCGGGCGTCCTGGCGGGAGGGACTCGCGGCTGCCCACTTACTGATGGACGCGCAGAGGCAGGAGGACATTCCTTTGCTGGCAGGGCCGTGTCCGGCGATGTGTTTATAGGGGGCTGTGGGGTCAGGACAGCTTCGTGCCTGCTGATAGACGGGGCTGTGGTTCCACCCTGTCCATTGCTGGGCCTGAGGCATCCCGGCACTGGCGCCCGCAGGCTCTGGGTGGGGCCCAGGCGGTGACCTCAGGAGAGCTCACGCCCGTGACTGTTCGGGGGCCTCCGTCCCTGGCTTCCTGGCCTCCCCTTGAGCCCCCGCGGACGCCTCCTCCCCTGTAGAAAGCCCCGCACTCTGCGGCCGGCTGGCGTGCCTCCTCAGGAGCGCCTCCTCAGGAGCACCAGTGCCGCGCCCGGCCCGGCGTGTGGCGCCTCTGCGCCCCCCGAGTGGGGGCCCTGTCCCCCCGGCCCGGCGCGTGGCGCCTCTGCGCCCCCCGAGTGGGGGCCCTGTCCCCCCGGCCCGGCGTGTGGCGCCTCTGCGCCCCCCGAGTGGGGGCCCTGTCCCCCCGGCCCGGCGTGTGGCGCCTCTGCGCCCCCCGAGTGGGGGCCCTGTCCCCCCGGCCCGGCGTGTGGCGCCTCTGCGCCCCCCGAGTGGGGGCCCTGTCCCCCCGGCCCGGCGTGTGGCGCCTCTGCGCCCCCCGAGTGGGGGCCCTGTCCCCCCGGCCCGGCGTGTGGCGCCTCTGCGCCCCCCGAGTGGGGGCCCTGTCCCCCCGGCCCGGCGTGTGGCGCCTCTGCGCCCCCCGAGTGGGGGCCCTGTCCCCCCGGCCCGGCGTGTGGCGCCTCTGCGCCCCCCGAGTGGGGGCCCTGTCCCCCCGGCCCGGCGTGTGGCGCCTCTGCGCCCCCCGAGTGGGGGCCCTGTCCCCCCGGCCCGGCGTGTGGCGCCTCTGCGCCCCCCGAGTGGGGGCCCTGTCCCCCCGGCCCGGCGCGTGGCGCCTCTGCGCCCCCCGAGTGGGGGCCCTGTCCCCCGGCCCTGGGGCTCCTGCTGACGCCCCGCAGAGCCAGGCGCTGGGGGGGGCCTCCTGCCGCCAGACGCCCGGCTGAGGGGCCCGCCGTGGGCTCAGAACGCTCCTCTCACCGGCCGGGGCTGCTCCGGGGCGCAGAATGCCTTCTTAGGTAGTTTTGAGTCTTTTTTGTTTTGTCAGTGGTTCCTCAAAAGTTGGTCGTGAGGTTGGCGTTTTCCTGAGAGGAGGTTCACTCGAGTCCTTCGCCTCTTGTCTCCTGCCTCCGAGTATTTGCCCTCACGGTAACTTTAATCCAGGGTCACCTAGCGCGCCAGGCAGAACAGCCGCCCTCCCGAGGCTTCCGGCCGCCGCACGCCGCCGCACGCCGTCAGAGCCCGCGAGGGTGCCGGCTCCTTGTTTCTTGAGCGGGGACTGGACCTGGTGATTCATTTGCCACGAGCGGAGTACGGCAGAAGGAAGGCGCTGTCACTTCCAAGATTAGGTTACAGAGGACAGGCTTCTGTCTTAGAGACGCTCTCCCACGCTCAGGAACCCTGAGGGGAACGAACTACCGCGTAGTCCAGTGAGCGTCTCGAGTGTCAGGACGCCAACAGCAGTGAGGACCGAGGCTCACCCGCCCTCAGGAGAATCTGCGTGGAAGGGGCCCCTCCCCTGCAGGAACTCTGCAGACTCTCCAGCGCCTTGACCAGCGGCCTACTGAGAGACCCTGAGCCAAAGGCCAGGCCCAAATCCCTGACCTAGAAAAACGGAAATGATGGGTGTTTGTTGCTTTAAGCTGCTTGCTTAGGAGTAATTTGTTCTTCAGTAACAGGTAATTGATATAATCACTTCCCAATCTCTCCATGATGAGGCCCATTAATTAATAAGCCCCAACAACCCATCCATAGCTTCCCCTTGGCTTTTTACTATTTTGCCTTCTGTCATGAATAATTGAGAAGGGGCATGAGGAATATTTGGTGAATGATAGTTAATTTTCTCAAAAATAGTGATGGTTCCATGAGCATAATATATATATCATAGTATATCAAATTATTTTGGAGAAGGAAATGGCAACCCACCCCAGTATTCTTTCCTGGAGAATCACCGTAGACAGAGGAGCCTGGTGGGCTAGAGTCCATGGGGTTACAAAGAGTCGGACACAGCGGAAGTGACTTAGCACACACACAGCACACACACCTTATTATTTGCTATTTGTACCTCAATAAAGTGTTAAAATATGATAGATATATAGGATAAACCAAATATTTGAAAAACTCCAGTATAATAGACAGGGACTGAAATAAAATGTAAAGAAATTATGTAAAAATAAAATGTAAAGAAGTAAAACTCAAAGAATACTGAAACAGTGCAAAATGATAGAAGGAATTTTTTTTAATCTATAATAATTATCTTCTGAGAAATAAATGAAAATGTTTTCATCCATGAAAAAGGGAGGCTATAAAAAAAGAGCAGTGTGAGAAAGAAACTATTCTCAGAAATTAAAAATGTAATAATGGAAGCGAAAAATTCAACAGAAGGTTTGGAAGATAAAGTTTATGGGATCTCTAGAAAGTACAATAAAGACAAAAAGGAAAAATGGGAAGAAAAAGATAAAGACAATTCTGGAGGTCTAACATTTGAATAAAGGGAGTCCTGAGCATGGAGGAGATATAAAGACGACAAAGGGGAGTTATTTATCAATGAATTTTGAAAAATTAAACCCACGTTTATAAAGTGGCCCAAATGTTGCTCAAAAAATAAATTTGAAAAGACTTACCATCAGGCATTTTGTATTAGTTATCACTGCTTGCATGTTAAGTCACTTCAGTCATGTCCGACTCTTTGAAATCCTATGCACTATAGCCCGCCAGGCCCCTCTGTCCATGGGACTCTCCAGGCAAGAACACTGGAGTGGCTGCCGTGTCTCCCAGGGGACCTTCCCGACCCGGGGATCGAACCTGCTCCTCTTATGTATCCTGCATTGGCAGGTGCGTTCTTCACCACTGGTGCCACCTGGGAAGCCCAGATTAGTTATCACTGGTGCTCAGTTGTGTCCGACTCTGCGACCCCATGGACTGTAGCCTTCCAGGCTTCTATTCATGGGATTTCCCAGGCAAGAATACCTGAGTGGGTAGCCAGTTCCTCCTCCAGGGGATCTTACTGACCCAGGGATCATACCAGTGTCTCTTATGTCCCCCTGCATTAGCAGGCAGATTCCTTACCACTAGCGCCGCCTGGGAAGCCCATTAGTTATTGCTCTGTAATAAATGACTATGAAAAACAAAACAAAACAATACATTATCTCATAGTTTCATTGGGTGAGGTATCCAGACATATTAATAACTTAGTTGGGCCTACTGTTTCAGAATCTCTCACAAGGCTGCAGTCAGAGTTTTGGTCAAGACTAGGGTCTCATCTGCAGGCAAAGCAGGGAAGACTCAACTTATAAGATTACTCACAAATTAGGCAGGATTTAGTTCCTTGTGGTTACTAGACTAGCAACTCAACAACTTGCAGCTTTCTGGATACAGACCATCATTATCTCTTGTCTTGTAGACCTCTCCAATATGGCAACATGATTTGCCAAAGCATAAATGCCAAGAAGGCAAAAGAGAATTTTCCAGTAAGACAAAAATCACATCTAATCATAGGAGTGATATCCCATTACCTTTGTCATATTCTGTTGATTAGAAACAAGTCATTGTGTCAGCTGCATACTCAAGAGAGATATACATGGGGCATGAGTACTAGGAGGTGGGGACTACTGGGAACCTTCTTGAAAATCTATCACACTCTTTGTGAAAATTGAAAAACTAAGGTAAAAGGAAGCTTAAAACTTCCTGTGATAGAGAGAACCGTTAGCAATCATAAAACATTTCATGTGTCTATTTTTCCCAGAAGACTTTCTTGCAGTTAGATGAGTAGTGACTCTTAGCCAGAAGCGACTTTGCCTCCCAGGAGACCCTGGCAGTGTTAGCAGACATTCGTCACAAGTCGAGAGTGTCGCTGCTATCTAGTGGACAAAGCCAGACATGTTGCTGAATATCCTACAGTGTATAAGACAACCATCCCCCATTGCCTCCTCCCACCCCAGCCCAGCAAAATAATGTATCTAGTCCAAATGTCAATATGGTCAAAATTTAGAAACCCTGGGTTTGAATCACTTGTTTTTTGCCAAGTACCATGAGCAGAAGTGACATGATTCATGATTTAATTTAATTACCAAAGCAATTAAAAACTAGCATCTTTCCTCTCAAGTCTTTCTCTGTCAAAGTGAACTTGAAAGCCACATATTGAAATGGTGGCATTACACGATGGAAAGACCCTGAGTTCCCAGGTCACCAGATGGAGAACTCCTAATGAATTATATCAGAGTTTATGGAAGCAAGAAGTAAACATTTGTTAATTGAGATTTCAGCATTTGTCTATTGAGAAAATTAGCAATAAATAAATCATACAGTTTCAGAAAGAATAAACAGGCTACACAAATGCCTGGGAATCTGGATGGCATCAGATGCCATGAAAGCCAGCCTCAGAACCTAGAAGGCAGTGCAGCAGTTCCCCCAGTGCGCTGAGGGACAATAATATCTACTCTAGTATAATAAGTATCTGTTGGTATTTAAATATATTTGGTTTATAATGTTTGGAAATAGATAAGATTTCATATAAAACTTTGTCTAACTGTATGCTGTTATTTAGTTTGGGTAGAGTTCAAATAACAAATGACATGAATTTATCCCTGCCTCAACTTATTAAATATATGGGCTTCCCTGGTGGCTCAGACGTTAAAGAATCTGCCTGCAATGTGGGAGACCTGGGTTCGATCCCTGGGTTGGGAAGATCCCCTGGAGAAGGGAAAGACTACCTACTCCAGTATTCTGGCTAGAATACTGGACAGAGGAGCTTGGCAGGCTACAGTCCATGGAATTACATTATTAAATATAAGGGTAGAATAAATGCATTTTCATATTATTTACCTTCTATTCATCATCTTCTTAAGAGTCTCCTCCCAAATGAAGGGATAAATTAAGGGTAAGAAACAGACAACAGTGAATTCAGAAAACACGGGCCCTAACAGAGAACAGTGGTCAGGAATATTCCCAGGATGATTGTGGTGGGAGCTTAGCAGGTTCCAGCTGGTGTAAGAAGACACTTAAATGTAACATGTTCAAAACTGAAGTCATCACTTATTCTCCATCCACCCCATGTCCCTGAAAGGGCTCTTTGAGACTCAGTTAAATTTTAGGAAACTTTATTCTAAATAACACTACATTAACTCATACTCAGCCTTCCAGATTGGTTATAAAAGTTTTCTGGAATCTCCCTCTGCCTTGGGGCATGCTGTGTTTTCCCCTGCTTTGTGAAATCATCTCCATAAGTTTCCATAAGCTGTCCTTAAAGAATTTTCATCTTGTCTTGCTATGTCTTTTGGCAACTTTCAATCACATCACAATCCTGTTGTGATAACCACACAGATTAAGTCTTTCAGTTCGGTTCAGTCACTCAGTCCTGTCCGACTCTTTGCGACCCCGTGAATCACAGCACGCCAGGCCTCCCTGTCCATTACCATCTCCCAGAGTTCACTCAAATTCAAGTCCATCAAGTCAGTGATGCCATCCAGCCATCTCATCCTCTGTTGTCCCCTTTTCCTCCTGCCCCCAATCCATTAGAGCATCAGAGTCTTTTCCAATGAGTCAACTCTTCGCATGAGGTGGCCAAAATATTGGAGTTTCAGATTTAGCATCATTCCTTCCAAAGAACACTCAGGGCTGATCGCCTTTAGAATGGACTGGTTGAATCTCCTTGCAGTCCAACAGACTCTCAAGAGTCTTCTCCAACACCACAGTTCAAAAGCATCAATTCTTCGGTGTTCGCTTTCTTCACAGTTCAACTCTCAAATCCATACATGACCACTGGAAAAACCATAGCCTTGACTAGACGGACCTTTGTTCGCAAAGTAATGTCTCTGCTTTTCAATAAAAGCGATCTAGGTTTGTCATAACTTTCCTTCCAAGGAGTAAGCGTCTTTTAATTTCATGGCTGCAATCACCATCTGCAGTGATTTTGGAGCCCCCCCCCCCAAAAAAAAAGTCTGACACTGTTTCCACATCTATTTGCTGTGAAGTGATGAGACCAGATGCCATGATCTTCATTTTCTGAATGTTGAGCTTTAAGCCAACTTTTTCACTCTCCTCTTTTACTTTCATCAAGAGGCTTTTTAGCTCCTCTTCACTTTCTGCCATAAGGGTGGTGTCACCTGCATATCTGAGGTTATTGATATTTCTTTCAGCAATCTTGATTCCAGCTTGTGCTTCTTCCAGCCCAGCGTTTCTCGTCATGTACTTTCCATATAAGTTAAATAAGCAGGGTGACAATATACAGCCTTGACATA
>SJXO01003155.1:215732-277874 GCA_006408615.1 Connochaetes taurinus
GTGATGTCCATGTGTAGAGTCTTCTCTTGTGTTGTTGGAAGAGGGTGTTTGCTATGACCAGTGTGTTCTCTTGGCAAAATTCTATTAGCCTTTGCCCTACTTCATTCTGTATTCCAAGGCCAAATTTGCCTGTTACTCCAGGTGTTTCTTGACTTCCTACTTTTGCATTCCAGTCCCCTATCATGAAAGGCCATCTTTTTTAGGTGTTAGTTCTAAAAGGTCTGTAGGTCTTCATAGAACTGTTCAACTTCAGCTTCTTCAGCATTACTGGTTGAGGCATAGACTTGGATTACTGTGATATTGAATGGTTTGCCTTGGAAATGAACAGAGATCATTCTCTTGTTTTTGATATTGCATACAAGTACTGCATTTCGAACTCTTTTTTGACCATGATGGCTACTCCATTTCTTCTAAGGGATTCCTGCCTGCAGTAGTAGATATAATGGTCATCTGAGTTAAATTCACCCCTATTCCCATCCATTTTAGTTCGCTGATTCCTAGAATGTCGATATTGACTCTTGCCATCTCTTGTTTGACCACTTCCAATTTGCCTGATTCATGGCCCTAAGATTCCAGGTTCCTATGCAATATTGCTCTTTCCAGCTTCAGACCTTGCTTCTATCACCAGTCACATCCACAACTGGATGTTGTTTTTGCTTTGGCTCCATCCCTTCATTCTTTCTGGAGTTATTTCTCCACTGATTTCCTGTAGCATATTGGGCACCTACCCACCTGGGAGTTCCTCTTTCAGTATCCTTTCATTTTGCCTTTTCATACTGTTCATGGGGTTCTCAAGGCAAGAATACTGAAGTGGTTTGCCATTCCCTTCTCCAGTGGACCACATTCTCTCAGACCTCTCCACCATGACCTGTCCATCTTGGGTGGCCCCACGGGCATGGCTTAGTTTCATTGAGTTAGACAAGGCTGTGGTCCGTGTGATCAGAGTGACTAGTTTTCTGTGATTATGGTTTCAGTGTGTCTGCCCTCTGATGCCCTCTTGCAACACCTGCCATCTTAGTCGGGTTTCTCTTACCTTGGACGTGGGGTATCTCTTTATGGCTGCTCCAGCAAAGCACAGTGGAGTAGCTCCTCTAGACCGTCCTACGCCCGTGCAGCTGCTGCTCATTGGATGTGGGGTTGCTCCTCCCAGCTGCCGCCCCTGACCTCGGACGTGGGGCAGCTCCTCTCAACCGTTTCTGCACCATCGCAGCCTGGCACTGTCAGCCGCTGCCCCAGACCTCAGACGCGGGGTAGCTCCTCTTGGCCACCGCCCCTGGGGAATGGGGTCCTCCCGGCTCCTGCCCGTGACCTTGGACGTGGGGTAGCTCTCCTCGGCCGCACTTGTGTGCCGGCAGAGCCACCTGCGCTTGTGTTTAAAACTAGATTAATGACAGGACTCCAGACTCTAGTGACTAAACTGATTTAGGAGATTGTAGACAAGTTGAAATAGAAGATGATTCCACCATGCCAGGGTAGCAGAGGGCCATCCATGGCTAAATATCCTGCAAAATATTGTATCTGGAAATGCAGGAAGAATTGTTTCAGTGTACATGTCCATTTTAACTCAATGGACTGCAAAGAAATTATAAATCCATGATTTTGAGTTCCTCAGTTGCACCGTGAGCTCCATTCAGTGTGAAAGCGACACCTAGAGCTCCCCAGCACGCGGTGTGTATGGGGCCCACTAGACCGACAGTCTAGCTCACAAGGAGCACGCGGTGTGTATGGGCCCACTAGACCGACAGTCTAGCTCACAAGGAGCACGCGGTGTGTATGGGCCCACTAGACCGACAGTCTAGCTCACAAGGAGCACGCGGTGTGTATGGGCCCACTAGACCGACAGTCTAGCTCACAAGGAGCACGCGGTGTGTATGGGCCCACTAGACCGACAGTCTAGCTCACAAGGAGCACGCGGTGTGTATGGGCCCACTAGACCGACAGTCTAGCTCACAAGGAGCACGCGGTGTGTATGGGCCCACTAGACCGACAGTCTAGCTCACAAGGAGCACGCGGTGTGTATGGGCCCACTAGACCGACAGTCTAGCTCACAAGGAGCACGCGGTGTGTATGGGCCCACTAGACCGACAGTCTAGCTCACAAGGAGCACGCGGTGTGTATGGGCCCACTAGACCGACAGTCTAGCTCACAAGGAGCACGCGGTGTGTATGGGCCCACTAGACCGACAGTCTAGCTCACAAGGAGCACGCGGTGTGTATGGGCCCACTAGACCGACAGTCTAGCTCACAAGGAGCACGCGGTGTGTATGGGCCCACTAGACCGACAGTCTAGCTCACAAGGAGCACGCGGTGTGTATGGGCCCACTAGACCGACAGTCTAGCTCACAAGGAGCACGCGGTGTGTATGGGCCCACTAGACCGACAGTCTAGCTCACAAGGAGCACGCGGTGTGTATGGGCCCACTAGACCGACAGTCTAGCTCACAAGGAGCACGCGGTGTGTATGGGCCCACTAGACCGACAGTCTAGCTCACAAGGAGCACGCGGTGTGTATGGGCCCACTAGACCGACAGTCTAGCTCACAAGGAGCACGCGGTGTGTATGGGCCCACTAGACCGACAGTCTAGCTCACAAGGAGCACGCGGTGTGTATGGGCCCACTAGACCGACAGTCTAGCTCACAAGGAGCACGCGGTGTGTATGGGCCCACTAGACCGACAGTCTAGCTCACAAGGAGCACGCGGTGTGTATGGGCCCACTAGACCGACAGTCTAGCTCACAAGGAGCACGCGGTGTGTATGGGCCCACTAGACCGACAGTCTAGCTCACAAGGAGCACGCGGTGTGTATGGGCCCACTAGACCGACAGTCTAGCTCACAAGGAGCACGCGGTGTGTATGGGCCCACTAGACCGACAGTCTAGCTCACAAGGAGCACGCGGTGTGTATGGGCCCACTAGACCGACAGTCTAGCTCACAAGGAGCACGCGGTGTGTATGGGCCCACTAGACCGACAGTCTAGCTCACAAGGAGCACGCGGTGTGTATGGGCCCACTAGACCGACAGTCTAGCTCACAAGGAGCACGCGGTGTGTATGGGCCCACTAGACCGACAGTCTAGCTCACAAGGAGCACGCGGTGTGTATGGGCCCACTAGACCGACAGTCTAGCTCACAAGGAGCACGCGGTGTGTATGGGCCCACTAGACCGACAGTCTAGCTCACAAGGAGCATGCGGTGTGTATGGGGCCACTAGACCGACAGTCTAGCTCACAAGGGAGAGAGACTGAAAGGGTAGGATCTGGTGTCTGAGACAGAGGATATCATTGGGAATGGCAGAAGCCTAAGGACCCTGGAGCCTTCCTTGACTGGCAGTTCTTCATGCCTGGAAGAAACAGGATCACTACTCAGGATGAAGGTGTTGGATGGGTGAGAGCAGAACAATTTTTTAACTCTTACTGAGCAGACAATATCCATAGGGTATTTTAAAATTCAGGAACTACAAAGCAATAGCAATTCAATAGGTTCCAAATATTTTTAATGTGGGCCCAAGTAATGGTTATAGTCAAGTTGAAAACAAACTCTTTTTTACTAAGCTACTTTTTAAAAGTAGCCAAGGAGATTTATTTGATGTTAGTTGTTTTGTTTTTCTTTTAATTTTGAAAAACTTTGTTTTAAATATCTGTGCTTTAAATCCTGCCCTTTATAGGAAGCTGTGATCTTGAGGCTCTGTTATTTGGGCAAGCTAATTATAGTGAAGGAAAATAAAAATAATGGTCCAAGCACACTCAGATGCAATTTTCTACTTGAAAAATCACTTTTCCAAAATGAAAAATTAACACTGAGTTAAATTTTTTTCATTCATGTGCCCAGAAAATTACTTTAAACCTTCTGCTTTAAAGGTGTATGACAGATTTAATATGATGAAGTTGGGTTGTGAGTATGAAAATTATGTTTAAATGTGTCTCTGAGGACATGATACATTCACTTTCCAGAATGATCCATGTTTCCTTAAAAAATGATTTATGTTTCCTAAGAATGGATTAAAATGGAATTTGGGAAAATGCTCCTGGAGTATTAATGGACAGTTCTATTTAAGAGCCAATTTTTGTATGCAATTGAGGTAAGGTTATTATAATAATAATAGATATTATAGATTATTATAATAGATTATTATAATAATGATATGCTTTATACAAGTCCCATGGTAACCACAAAACAAAAACCTACAGTAGATACACAAAAGATAAGCCCTAGCCACAGTAATCAGAGAGAAAAAAAGATATAAAAGGAATCCACATTGGAAAGCAAAACCACCACTGTTTGCAGATGATATGATACTATACATAGAAAATTCTAAAGTCATCACAGCTCATCAATGAATTTTATAAGGGTTGCAGAATATAAAATTAATACACAGAAATATGATGCATTGCTATACAGTAACAACTATCAGAGAAATTAAGAAAAGCATCCCATTTACCATCACATCAGAGTAATAAAATACCAAGACAGAAACATACCTAAGGAGGTAAAAAACCTATAGCCAGAAAACTGTTGAAGGCAATGATGTTAGAAGTTGAAGACAGCATAAAGAGATGGAAAGAAACCGTGTTCTTGGATTGTAAGAATTCTGTTACAATGGCCAAATTACCCAAGGCAGTTCACAGATTCAGGGCAATCCCTATCAAAATACTAAGGGCATTTTTCACATAACTAGAACAAATAATTTTAAAATGTGTACAGAAACACGAAAGACCCCAAAAAGGTAAAACAATCTTGAGAAAAGAAGCTTTGAGAAGCTTTATGAGAAGCTTTGAGAAGCTTATGAGAAGCTTTGCTTCGTAAGCAAATCTGTATGGTACTGGCCCAAAAACAGACACACAGGTGAATGGAACAGAAGAGAGTTCAGAAATGTTCACACACTAACAGTAGATTAATCTATGATAAGGAGTTATGGATATACAATAAAGTATCTTTAAAAAGTAGTGCTGGGATAGATAGACAGCTACACATAAAAGAATGAAAGTAGGACATTCTCTAACACTACATACAAAAATAAACTCAAAATGGATTAAACACCTAAGTGTAAAAATTGAAATTTTAAATGTAAGACCAAAAACTCCTAGAGCAATACATAGGCTAACCTGTTTTGACATTTTGGGAGGCTCTTTCTGGTATAGTAAAAGAAATAAACAAATGTAACCAATTTAATAGCTGTTGCACAAAAAAAAAAGCAACCATCAACAAAACAAAACAAAAAACCCCTGCTAAATGGGGGGAAATATCTGTAAGTGGTATGGCCAATAACGGGTTAACATCCAGAATCTATAAACAGCTCATACAACTCAACATCAAAAACAATAAACAGCTCTGTTTCTAAAAAGGGCAGAAGATCTGAATAGATGTTTTTTTACAAAAACGACACACAGATGGCCAACAGGCACATGAAAAGATGCTCAACATCACTAATCATATGGAAATTGCAGATTGAAATCACAATGAGATATCACCTCACCCTTGCCAGAATGGCTTTCTCCAAAAAGAACACATATAACAAATGTTAGCAGGCATGTGGAGAAAAGGGCCCCCTCATACACTGCTGTCACCTTTGTTGAGAAGGTAAACTGGTGCAGCCACTGTGGAAAACAGTATGGAAATTTCTCAAAAAACTGAAAATGGAACTACTATGTGCCCTAGCAGTCCCACTCCCAGGTACAGATCCAAACAAGAAAAAGCACCAATTTTACAAAAAACATGCACTCCAGTGTCCACTGCAGTGTTATTTACAATTGCCAAGACATGGAAGCAACCTGAATGTCCATCAACAGGTGAATGGATAAAGAAAGTGTGGTATAGATGTGCAATGGAATACTACTCAGCCATAAAAAGAATGAAACTTTTCCATTTGCAACATGCATTGGCTTGGAGGATCTTATCCTAAGTGAAACAAGTCAGACAGAGGAAGATAAATGCTTTATGATATCACTTATATGTGGAATCTAAAATATACAATAAACTAGTGTATATAACAGAACAGAAAGAGAGTTACAGAGAATGAACTAGTTGTTACCAATAGGAAGAGGGAAGGGGGAGGGGCAGGAGAGGAATAGGAGATAAAGAGGTATAAACTAATTTGTATAAAATAAGCAGCAAGGATATATTATCTAATAAAGGAAATATCAATATTTATAAATGGAGTATAACCTTTAAAATTATAAATCTATTATAACCTATTATATAATTTGCATCAAATATATCAATAACTTTTTTAATTTAAAAATACAAATTTTCAAAAAATGGACACTTTAGAAGGATCATACACCATGATCATGTGGGATTTACCCCTTGAATACAAGTGTGGTTCAAAATACATAAATGAATAAATGTGATACACCACATTAATAGAATGAAAGATTAAAACCATATGATTACTTCAGTAGATGTGATTATATTACATCTTCATGATTAGAAACTTTCAACAAATTAGGTATGGAAGGGGCATGCTTCAGCATAACAAAGGACATAAATAATATGCCCACAGCTAACATTTTACTCATCTCTTTCAGAAACTTTTCCACAGTTTATTGTGATCCACATAGTCAAAGGCTTTGGCATAGTCAATAAAGCAGAAATAGATGTTTTTCTGGAACTCTCTTGCTTTTCCAATGACCCAGTGGATGTTGGCAATTTGATCTCTGGTTTCTCTGCCTTTTCTAAAACCAGCTTGAACATCTGGGAGTTCACAGTTCACCTATTGCTAAAGCCTGGCTTGGAGAATTTTGAGCAGTACTTTACTAGTATGTAAGATAAGTGCAATTGTGCAGTAGTTTGAACATTCTTTGGCATTGCCTTTCTTTAGGATTGGAATGAAAACTGACCTTTTCTAGTCCTGTGGCCACTGCTGAGTTTTCCAAATTTGCTGGCATATTGAGTGCAGCACTTTCACAGCATCATCTTTCAGGATTTGAAATAGCTCAACTGGAATTCCTTCACCTTCACTAGCTTTGTTTGTAGTGATCCTTTCTAAGGCCCATTTGGCTTCACATTCCAGGATGTCTGGCTCTAGGTGAATAATCACACCATCATGATTATCTTGATTGTGAAGATCTTTTTCGTATAGTTCTTCTGTGGAAAATTCTGAAAGAGGTGGGAATACCAGACCACCTGACCTGCCTCTTGAGAAACCTATATGCAGGTCAGGAAGCAACTGTTAGAACTGGACATGGAACAACAGACTGGTTCCAAATAGGAAAAGGAGTGCGTCAAGGCTGCATATTGTCACCCTGCTTAAGTCATGTATGGATGTGAGAGTTGGACTGTGAAGAAAGCTGAGTGCCAAAGAATTGATGCTTTTGAACTGTGGTGTTGGAGAAGACTCTTGAGAGTCCCTTGGACTGCAAGGAGATCCAACCAGTCCATCCTAAAGAAGATCAGTCCTGGGTGTTTATTGGAGGGACTGATGTTAAAGCTGAAACTCCAGTACTTTGGCCACCTCATGCGAAGATTTGACTCATTGGAAAAGACTCTGATGCTGGGAGGGATTGAGGGCAGGAGGAGAAGGGGACGACAGAGGATGAGAAGGCTGGATGGCATCACTGACTCGATGGACGTGAGTCTGAGTGGACTCCGGGAGTTGGTGATGGACAGGGAGGCATGGAGTGCTGCGATTCATGGGGTCACAAAGAGTTGGACACGACTGAGCAACTGAACTGAACTGAACATTTTACTCAGTGGTGAAAAGCTGAAAGTTTTCTCTTTGATATTATAAAGAAGAGAAAGTTGCCCCCTCTCACTGTTTGTACTTAACATAGTACTGAAATTCCTAGTGATAGCAGGTAGTAGAAATAATTTAATAGTTTTGCAAATGATGTGATTTTACATACAGAGAATTCAAAAGAACCCACCAAGTTAAAACTGCCAAATGAATTCAGTATAGTTGCAGGATTAAAAAAAAAAAAAAATCAACATACAAAAATCAGCTGCTTTTCTAGACACTGACAATGATCTAACTTAAAAGAAATAAAGAAAGCAATCTTTTAATAATACTGTCAAAAAGAATAAGATACTTAGGAATAGATTTAACTAAGGAGATGACAGTTCTGTGCTGTCATCTCTTGAATTTAGTGATGAAAGAAATTGAATATACAAATAAACTGAGAGATATTCTATGCTCATAAATCAGAAGATTTTAATATTGTTAAAATGTTCCTACAAGCTGAAGTGATCTATTCAGTGTAATCACTATCAAAATTTCAATGACATTTTTCACGGAAATAGAAAAAAACAATTCTAAAATTTGTATAAAACCCCAAAAGACCTCAATTAGTTCAAGCAGTCCCAAGAAAGAATGAAACTGCAGGCATCACACTTCCCAATGTCAAAATGTATAATAAAGCTGTAGTAATCAAGCTTCCCTGGTGGCTCACACAGTAAAGAATCTGCCTATAATGTAGGAGACCTGGGTTCAATCCCTGGGTTGGGAAGTTCCCCTGGAGAAGGAAATGACAACCCACTCAAGTATTCTCACTTAGAGAATTCCATGGATAGAAGAGCCTTGTGGGCAACAGTCAATTGGGTTGGAAAGAGACATGACTGAGCGACTAACACAGTAATCAAAGTAATCAAAACTGTATGGTGCTGGCATAGAACAGACATAGACCAATGTACCAGAGTGGAGAACCCAGAGATAAGTTCATTTGTATGTGGGTAGCTAATATTTGACAAGGGAGCCAGGAATACTCACTGGGGAAAAGAGAGTGTCTTCAATAATCGGTGCTAAGAAAACGGAATATTCACTTGTAAAAGAATGCAATCTGTTCCCCTATCTCATACCACTCACAAAAGTTAACCTGAAATGGACTTAAGTCTTAGATGTAAGAACTGAAACTATAAAATTCCTAGAAGAAAGCATAAGGGGAAAGCATCTTGACATTGGTCTTAGCAATGATTTTATGAAGTTGACACTAAAATCAACAAGCAGGAGTATGTTAAACTAAAAAGCTTCTACACAGCCAATGAAACAAATACGAAAATGCAATATGGAATGGGATTAAATATTCCCAAACCATCTATGTGATAAGGAGTTAATGTGCAAAATATATAAGGAATTCTTACATGTCAATAGCAAAGATTCAAAAAATCAAGTTATAAAATGGCAAAGGACTAGAATAGACATTATTTCAAAGATATACAACAGCTGACAGATACAAAAAAGTGCTCATTATTGCTAGTCATCAAGGAAGTGCTTATAATAACCACAATAAGCTATCACCTCACGCCTGTTAGAATGGCTATTATCAAAAAGCCAAAGAGAGAAGTGTTGGCAGTGATGTTGGAGAAAGGGGAGCCTCTGTGCACTGTTGGTAGAAATGGAAATTGGTGAAGCCACTATGGAAAGCAGTATGGAGGTTTGGTAAAAATAGAGCTAACATGTAAATAGCAGTCCGAATTCTGGGTATATATCCAAGGAAACAAAATAAACATCTTGAAAAGATATCTGCACTCCTGTGGTCATTGCGATATCGCTTACAATAGCCAAGACATGGAAGCAACCTAACTGAACTTCAGCAAAGTAACGGATAATGGACCAGCACTCAGCCATACAATAAATAAAATAATAATAAAATTTTAAAAAGTAAATAAAATATTACCATTTGCAGCAGGGTTTATAGACCTAGAGAAAATTATGCTTAGTGAAATAAGTCAGACAGAGGAAGACACACACTGTATCATCCCATTTATATGTGTACTCTTAAAATGCAGAACTCACAGAAACAGAGGAGCTTGTTAAGGGTTGGGGAAGGGAGAGATAGGACGTGTTAGTCAAAGGTACAAACGTCCAATTTTAACATGCCCCCGTCCTGAGGCTCTAAGGTACAGACTGGTGACTATATTGTATTAAATACTTGAACCTTGCCAAGAGAATAGATCTTAAGTGTTCTTATTACCCACATACAAAAGAGTTAGTTATGTGAAATAATGGAGGTGTTAATTAACCTTATTGTGGTAATCATTTTGTAATATAATTTGTCTTAAATTATGTGGTACAACTTAAATTTATACAATGTTGTATGTTAGTTATATGTCAATAAAGCTGAAAGAGAAAGCAGAAACTGCAGTGGAACTGAAGAAGTCTTTGAGGAAGGAATGGGTTAGAGTATTCTAGTAATCAAATAATGCAACTTCCAACTTTCAAAAAGATAAAAATATAGAATTATTGGGACAAGTTTGGAATCAGTGAAAGGTCATATATCCATGCCTTTTTTGAAGATCATTATCCAGGCTGAACATCAAAATGAAAATAAAGTATTCCAGTTCAGTTCAGTTGCTCAGTCATGTCCAACTCTTTCAGACCGCATGGACTGCAGCACACCAGGCCTCCCTATTCATCACCAACTCCCGGAGTTTATTCAAACTCACGCCCATTGAGTCAGTGATGCCATCCAGCCATCTCATCCTCTGTCGTCCCCTTCTCCTCCTGCCCTCAGTGTTTCCCAGCATCAGAGTCTTTTCAAATGAGTCAGTTTCTCACATCAGGTGGCCAAAGTATTGGAGTTTCAACTACAGCATCAGTCCTTCCAGTGAATATTCAGGACTGATTTCCTTTGGGATGGACTGGTTGGATCTCCTTGAAGTACAAGGGACTCTCAAGAGTCTTCTCCAACATCACACAAGCATCAGTTCATTGGTGCTCAGCTTTCTTTATAGTCCAACTCTCACTTCCATACATGACTACTGGAAAAACCAAAGCTTTGACTAGATGGACCTTTGCTGACAAAGTAATGTCTCTGCTTTTTAATATGCTGTCTAGGTTGGTCATAACTTTTCTTCCAAGGAGCAAGTCTCTTTTAATTTCATGGCTGCAGTCACCATCTGCAGTGATCTTGGAGTCCAAAATAATAAAGTCTGTCACTGTTTCCATTGTTTCCCCATCTATTTGCCATGAAGTGATGGGACCAGATGCCATGAAGTATACCAGAGAAAATGCCAATTTTAAGACTGCCAATCTATTCCACTTTGTTTTGACAAGCTTAGGATTTTAAGACACCATCTTTCCAGATAGGTTTTTCAGTACTTCCCATTAAATTCCAAACATTTGAAGTGTGCATCTCATTTAAGCCTCATCTTAATTGTTTTCTATCCTTTATTGTGTCCATCTTTGCATTAAATGTTCCATTGGTATCTCTAATTTTCTTGAAGAGACCTCTATTCTTTCCCATTCTATTGTTGTCCTCTATGTCTTTGCATTGATCACTGTGGAAGTCTTTCTTATCTTCCCTTGCTACTCTTTGGAACTCTGCATTCACATGGATATATCTTTCCTTTTCTCCTTTGCCTTTAACTTCTCTTCTTTTCCCAGCTATGTCTAAGGCTTCCTCAGACAACAATTTCACCATTTTGCATTCTTTTTCTTGGGGATGGTTTTGATCACGGCCGCCTGTACAATGTTACAAACCTCCATCCATAGTTCTTCAGGCACTCTGTCTACAAGATCTAATCACTTGGATCTATTTGTCACTTCCACTGTATAATCTTAAAGAAAATTAGAATACCAAGGAAACATTTCATGCAAAGATGAGCACAATAAAGGACAGAAGCAGTATGGATCTAACAGAAGCAGAAGATATTAAGAAGAGGTGGCAGGAATATACAGAAGAACTATACAAAAGTGATCTTCATGACCCAGATAATCATGATGGTATGATCACTCACCTAGAGCCAGACATCCTGGAATGTGAAGTCAAGTGGGCCTTAGGAAGCAGCACTATGAACAAAGCTAGTGGAGGTGATGGGATTCCAGCTGAACTATTTCAAATCCTAAAAGATGATGCTGTGAAAGTGCTGCACTCAATGTGCCAGCAAATTTGGAAAACTCAGCAGTGGCCACAGGACTGGAAAAGGTCAGTTTTCATTCTGATCCCAAAGAAAGGCAATGTCAAAGAATGCTCAAACTATTGCATAACTGCACTCATTTCACACACTAGCAAAGTAATGCTCAAAATTCTCCAAGCCAGGCTTCAGCAATTGGTGAACCATGAACTTCCAGATGTTCAAGCTGGTTTTAGAAAAGGCAGGGGAATCAGAGATCAAATAGCCAACATCTGTTGAATCATGGGGAAAAAAGCAAGAGAATTCCAGAAAAACATCTACTTCTGCTTCATTGACTATGCTAAACATTTGACTGTGTGGATCACAACAAACTGTGGAAAATTCTCAAAGAAATGGGAATACCAGACCATCTGACCTGCCTCCTATAAAGCTATATGCAGGTCAGGAAGCAACAGTTAGAACTGGACATGGAACAATGGACTAGTTCCAAATAGGAAAACGAGTACTTCAAGGCTGTATATTGTCACCCTGCTTATTTAACTTATATGCAGAGTACATTATGTGAAATGCTGGGCTAAATGTAGCACAAGCTGGAATCAAGATTGCCAGGAGATAGATCAATAACCTCAGATATGCAGAGGACACCACCTTTATGGCAGAAAGTGAAAAGGAATAAAAGAGCCTCTTGACGAAAGTGAAAGAGGAAAGTGAAGAAGTTGGCTTAAAACTCAACATTCAAAAAATGAAGATCATGGCACCTGGTCCCATCACTTCATGGCAAATAGATGGGGAAACAATGGAAACAGTGAGAAACTTTATTTTGGGGGGTTGCAAAATCACTACAGATGGTGACTGCAGTCTTGAAATTAAAAGACGCTTTTGCTCCTTGGAAGAAAGCTATCACCAACCTAGACAGCATGTGAAAAAGCAGAGACATTGCTTTGCTAACAAAGATCTGTGTAGTCAAGGCTATGGTTTTTCCAGTGGTCATGTATGGACGTGAGAGTCGGACCATAAAGAAAGCTGAGCTCCAAAGAATTGATGCTTTTGAACTGTGGTGTTGGTAAGTCTCTTGAGAGTCCTTGGACTGCAAGGAGATAAAACCTGTCAATCATAAAGGAAATCAGTTCTAAATATTCTTTGAAAGGACTGATGCTGAAGCTGAAGCTCCAGTGCTTTGGCCACCTGATGCAAAGAGCTGACTCATTTCAAAAGACCCTGATGCTGGGAAAGATTGAAGATGGGAGGAGAAGGGGATGACAGAGGATGAGATGGCTGGATGGCAATTCCAACTCAATGGACATGAGTTTGAGTAAACTCTGGGAGTTGGTGATGGACAGGGAGGCCTGGTGTGCTGCAGTCCATGGGGTCACAAAGAGTCGGACACAACTGAGTGATTGAACTGAAGTGAACTAAATGTTTTTTCCTTCCATTACTTTTTCTCTTATTTTATTCTCTTCTCTTTCAGTATCATCGAAAAACCATGGCTTAGTCCCCTCAGTTTTTCTGATAATGACATTATCAGAGAATGGTATAGCCAAAACATGGTTAGTATTTGCCCCATCATAGGTGCTTTATGCATTATTCCATTTTAACCTTAATAAAACACAAAAGGAAGGCACTATTTTTTATGTTAAAAATGGAGACACTGAGGAACTGAGAGATGAAATAATACTAAGTGGCAAGAAGCAAATCTGCCTGGAGATCCGAGTGCAGAGCCCGTTTCCGAACAGTTTTACTGCCTTCTTCTGTTTACGTCATTGGATATTTATCTCTCATCTCTCACGTTGACTTGCATTTTATTGTCTCATGTTGTATTATAGTTTTTTATGCATTTTTCTTTTCCAGTACAAACTATTCAACTGAGGTAACTAGAAACCACAGATACACAAGCATATTCATCTAATCTTCCCATTTTAAAGACTTTCTAACATTGCTTATGTTGTTATGCATCTCTTTAATATAAACTGTAATAATCCAAGAAGGAATTTGAGGCAACTTACTTGATTACCTTTAACAGTAATGATTTTTAAAGTTTTGTCTCGTTTGTGTTTTCACAGCATTTAGCACAATTCTTTGAATGTTTGAAGTGCCCAGAGTTTACTGGATTCAGTTCAGTTTAGTCATTCAGTCGTGTCTGACTCTTTGTGACCCCATGAATCGCAGCACGCCAGGCCTCCCTGTCCATCACCATCTCCCGGAGTTCACTCAGACTCACGTTCATCGAGTCCGTGATGCCATCCAGCCATCTCATCCTCTGTTGTCCGCTTCTCCTCCTGCCCTCAATCCCTCCCAGCATCAGGGTCTTTTCCAATGAGTCAACTCTTCACATGAGGTGGCCAAAGTAATGGAGTTTCAGCTTTAGCATCATTCCTTCCAAAGAAATCCCAGGGTTATCTCCTTCAGAATGGACTGGTTGGATCTCCTTGCAGTCCAAGGGACTCTCAAGAGTCTTCTCCAGCACCACAGTTCAAAAGCATCAATTCTTTGGCGCTTAGCCTTCTTCACAGTCCAACTCTCACGTCCACACATGACCACCGGAAAAACCATAACCTTGAGTAGACGGACCTTAGATAGATATAGTTAACCCAAGTCTCAGCCTCCAGGTTCCCTCTAACACACCAGTATTCTAGAATCACATTTTCCTTTAATATTTCAATAGAATGATGAGGGCCTCTATCCTACATGAAGTGGGAAGCTCACTGTTCTTCTGTTCCACGATACCTGTGAATCTTTTGAGTCTGGAGAGGTTTCCATATATTTTCCCTGGTCACATGTCTCATGAGCTGTTTTCCTATGAATCCCTGGTATTAGCTCCACTCTGATGACTTACCTCCTGAGACTGCCATCTTCTCGCTGTACTGGGCACTGTTCTGCTGACATAGAGTGCTGTGTGGTTGACTCGTCTTTATGGCCTGGGTTGGGCACTCTGGAGACAATGATTAGCAAACAATAGTGTCCACAATCACGCAGCTCATATTTAGTCAAGAAAATAAAACTCACAGAGACACACAGATAAATGTCAAGTTACAACTGAGATAAGCATGATGAAGGAGAGGTCCATGGTGGATTGACAGCTGTGGTTACTGGGCTTGAACTGAGAAGATGAAGGATAAGTAAGCATTAACTAGCACTGCAGCTAGTTACTGCACTCATCTCACATGCTGGTAAAGTCATGCCCCAAATCCTCCAAGCCAGGCTTCAGCAATACGTGAACTGTGAACTTCCAGATGTTCAAGCTGGTTTTAGAAAAAGCAGAGGATCCAGAGGTCAAATTACCAACATCTGCTGGATCATGGAAAAAGCAAGAGAGTTCCAGAAAAACATCTATTTCTGCTTTATTGACTATGCCAAAGCCTTTGACTGTGTGGATCACAATAAACTGTGGAAAATCCTGAGAGAGATGGGAATACCAGACTACCTGACCTGCCTCTTGAGAAACCTATATGCAGGTCAGGAAGCAGCAGTTAGAACTCGACATGGAACACCAGACTGATTCCAAATAGGAAAAGGAGTTTGTCAAGGCTGTATATTGTCACCCTGCTTATTTAACTTCTATGCAGAGTACATCTGCATAGAAACGCTGGACTGGAAGAAGCACAAGCTGGAATCAAAATTGCTGGGAGAAATATCAATAACCTCACATATGCAGATGACACCACTGTTATAGCAGAAAGTGAAGAAGAACTAAAGAGCCTCTTGATGAAAGTAAAAGAGGAGAATGAAAAAGTTGGCTTAAAGCTCAACATTCAGAAAACGAAGATCATGGCATCTGGTCCCATCACTTCACTGCAAATCGATGGAGAAACAGTGTCAGACTTTATTTTTTGGGGCTCCAAAATCACTGCAGATGGTGATTGCAGCCATAAAATTAAAAGATGCTCACTCCTTGGAAGGAAAATTATGACCAACCTAGACAGCATATTTAAAGGTAGAGACATTACTTTGCAAACAAAGGTCCATCTAGTCAAGGCTATGGTTTTTCCAGTGGTCATGTATGGATGTGAAAGTTGGACTATAAAGAAAGCTGAGCATCAAAGAATTGATGCTTTTGAACTATGGCATTGGAGAAGACTCTTGAAAGTCCCTTGGACTGCAAGGAGACCCAACCAGTCCATCCTAAAGGAGATCAGTCCTGAGTGTTCCTTGGAAGGACTGATGCTGAAGCTGAAACTTCAATAGTTTGGCCACCTGATGCGAAGACCTGACTCATTGGAAAAGACCTTGATGCTAGGAAAGATTGAGAGCAGGAGGAGAAGGGGACGACAGAGGATGAGATGGTTGGATGGCATCACTGACTCAATGGACATGGGTTTGGGTGGACTCTGGGAGTTGCTGATGGACAGGGAGGGCTGGTGTGCTGCAGTCCATGGGGTCGCAGAGAGTCGGACACGACTGAGCGACTGAACTGAACTGAGCACTGCAGCAGAGAGGAAGAGAAGGGAAAGGATTTTGCAGAAAGGGGTGACAGCATGTACGAATGAACAGAACACATCGCAGCAACTGCAAGAAAGCCCATGTGTTAGGAACACATGGACCCCAGCCAAGAAGGGAGAGAAGTAAGTATGGAGAAGCCATGTAAGCCACTGAAACAAACGCACAGTCTACTTCAGCCTCTTCAACAAGAAATATCATCTTTAAAAATAATATGGCAAAACCAATACAGTATTGTAAAGTAAAAAAATTAAAAAATAAAAAATAGTTAATTCCCTCAAAAAAAAAAAAAAAAACACAATTAGTTTTATTTATTTTGCTGTGCCAGGTCTTCGTTGCAGCATGCAGGATCTTATTTTTAGTTGCGGCATGTGGGATCTAGTTCCCCAACCAGGGACTGAGCCCAGTTCCCCTGCATGGGAGCATGGAGTCTTAGCCACTGGACCGCCAGAAAGTCCCAAGAGATGTAACCTTCATTCTAAAGCTACTGGGGATTTACTGAAGAGTTTGAAGCCAGGGATTGACGTGATCCATTTTGTATTTTGAAAAAGAAAAAAAAATCTGGCTACCCTATAGAGACAAGAATAAAAAGAGTAAGTCATGGTGGATGCAGAGATCACAAACAAGGAGGTCTTAGTCCAGGAAAGACATAATTGTTCAGATAAGGAAAATAATAGTGGAGATGAAGATAAATGCAAGGATTTGAGAAGCATCTAGTGCAGCATCAAGCAACCCAGTTGTAGGAGAGAAGGATGCCACAAAGGGTAGAGGCAACAACTTGAAAATGCTTACTAGACATTACAGTCTTCAAAACTGATCAGGCATTTTGAATATGGAAATTTTCACCAGCTATATCTCTCCATAGACCCTTTCCTAAGAGCTTCTCCTTGAAACCTACTTTCTCTCCTTCAAAACCATATTCTCTACCACCATTTTGTTGCATAACATATTTCTGCACTCACAATAGTTTTCTGATAATAAATCCAATAATATAATTACGATGTGGAATGTGTAATGCTAAATCTCCACCAGTCGAGGGCCCAGCTTTGTACTGCCAGCACTTCCACTGAGCTGTTGCTAAAGTCTACTACAGTTCCACACTTAGTAATATAAAGACTTGAAAGAAATATTGAAATTATAGCATTTTTTTTTTTTTTTTTAGATCTACAATCAAATTCTTAGGCTTAGAATTCCACCAGAACTTTCAAGGTCATGGGGCTGTGTACAGGGATGGGCATTTTCATCTCCCCAGTGGGCACAGTCTACTTCAGGCTTCCTGAAGCCTTTCATAGCATCTCATTCACTGCTGCTGGTGCTGCTGCTAAGTCGCTTCAGTCATGTCCGACTCTGTGAGACCCCAGAGACGGCAGCCCACCAGGCTCCCCTGTCCCTGGGGTTCTCCAGGCAAGAACACTGGAGTGGGTATCTCATTCACTACTGACTAGCTAAAGTATTTATATCTCCTAGGAGAGGTTGCCTTTTTATTATCTTCTTGTTCTCATTCTGTATGCCATACCTTACCGTCAAAATTGTCAGTTTTAATAACCCAAATGGTTTACAGAAACTAAAAACTCATTTAATTTTCTATACAGAGTAAGTCTTCCATGTTAGCAATATAGAATCAAAATGCTTAACAATGGTGATTTGCAAATCTGTATATTCCAGGGTGGAAGAGTATCTGTACCTGATATTGGATCTGTTCTTGTGCTCTTTTGAAGGGAATATTCTTCTGTGGCAGAAGCTCCTTTGTTTCCATATCCAGATTTTTTCACCAGGGCAGACAGAGAGTTGGCAAGAATCATTGACCATCATGTAAGTTTGATTTTCTTAAACTAGCAGGAAAAGCTTTGTTCTTTAAAGGCATTTTAATCAGAAAGTATAGTTCTGAGATGGAAACACTGATCATGGAACTCAAAAGTAGATTACGTTTTGATTGAGATTTCCCAAATTGAATTACATCTCACTGTACTGCCTATATACCTCAGTGCCTTCACTGGGGTACAGAAGGTTTGGCTTTCTTTCACTTATAAAATACTAGCCTTATTCTGTCTCCTGAATTAGTACCGATTTTTGTGAGTGTGTGATAGGAATCTGATGTTGAACACTGAACACTGATTTCTTCTGTAGCGTATTTTTAATGAAAGAGCAAAAATCTTTTGACTCAGTTTTTTCAGTGACCATTCTTTGCTCCNCCCAAATTGAAT
Source organism: Connochaetes taurinus (assembly GCA_006408615.1). Lineage (NCBI taxonomy): Eukaryota > Metazoa > Chordata > Mammalia > Artiodactyla > Bovidae > Connochaetes > Connochaetes taurinus. Next base: position 234,154 of record SJXO01003155.1, read on the forward strand.
TACATCTCACTGTACTGCCTATATACCTCAGTGCCTTCACTGGGGTACAGAAGGTTTGGCTTTCTTTCACTTATAAAATACTAGCCTTATTCTGTCTCCTGAATTAGTACCGATTTTTGTGAGTGTGTGATAGGAATCTGATGTTGAACACTGAACACTGATTTCTTCTGTAGCGTATTTTTAATGAAAGAGCAAAAATCTTTTGACTCAGTTTTTTCAGTGACCATTCTTTGCTCCTGGAGTATTAGAAAGACTTTAATCATTCTGTTCTTGGTATCAGTTAAACAAGCAGTAACAAGGCAAGGCCATTGAACAGGTTTTAATCCACTGAACTATATATAATCAGTGATTTCTTGCCAAATCATTTATGACTGCTTCTTTTTAAGAGTAGAGTTAGTTATATACTTATAAGTTACTTATATAGAGTTACTTATATAAGTAGAATACTTATACTTTTTCTTTTAATATAATAGGGATTCAATACTATGCAGAATGTGTTTAAATTAATTTTATCACCAGTTGTGTATTATTTCTCAGATTGTGTTTATATTCCCATGGTTGATTTTTTACATTCCTTTTATTAGTGATATTTTGAGAAAGAATAAGTGGTTATTTCATATACTGATCCCGCTAAATAGTTATTTATTCACAGAGTAAATACTTAAGGCACTGTAGCAGCAGCCACAAGTATTGGGGTTTGGAAACTGAATGATATCCTAGAATTACAAAATGAGAGCTATAGTATTGCTATTTTATTCACTAATAACATTTATGCTAAACCAATATATCATATGTACAAGGCATTATCAATATAATTCCTAATAGCTCATCAATTGCAGCAATTATAATTTTACCATTCACTTAAATTATTTGGACTATACTACAGAAGATAGCAGGTTGCCAATGTATATATACACACATATATAGTGTCATTTTAATAACAGAATAAAAATCTTTTCCCTTATCGTTCTGTACCCTTGAAAGAGTCAAAAGACTTTAATCACTCTGTGATTAAGCACATTGGCCTAAAGATACAGAGGACACTGTTTTGAGTGATGGAGAGGAGGCTAGGAAATGCCTCCCAAGAGCCATCATCTTTTCTTCCTTCCAAGGGTATAAGCAGTGTCTAAGCATTCACTGCCATCAATTTTTCTATAGACGGGCAAGGCCATCCTTTCTGGAAAATATGTTTGAGAATGGATAGGGTCCAAATTGTTTGATCTGTGGCTGGCCTAATCAAATAGTAGTTCCATAGTACTAACTTGTAGAGGTTTATCGAAGTTTCTCTGAATATCACATTTTTTGAAAGTATTCATCTATATACATTTCCTTTGAAATAGCTATAACTATAGTGCTTTGTACTAATATCTCACACTTTACAAATGCTCTTACAGTAGTTAATTTAATCCTTACAATCTGTAAAACGTTTACCAATAAGAAGAGTGTAGCTTTATGACTCCATTAATTGTTCAAGGTTTTAAAGATAGTGAATGACTGAGTCTACCTACAAATCAAGGTCTCTGGACTATCAGTCTACTTTTCTGGTCAATTTTTCATAATTGCTCAATTTCTTGGCTTAAAATTACAAACCTGACTGGGGGAGGGAAGGTGGAGTCTGTGGGACTGACAGTAAACCAGAGCACACAGCTGCCCTGGTAAGTGTCCTGCCAAGCCAGCTGAATTTTATCAAGTGTCCCTGACGTGCAAGGCATAGGACAGACACTGCACTGCTGAGCGGACACTCAGGTGCCTTGCACGCTGCTGCTACTCTGCAGTGTGAGGACTGACTCCCTGAGTGAACTGATGTACTGTTTTCATGGAAAATCATATGTAAACAACACCTTCTCTCTGTAACAGTGGCAGGAAGAGCAAAAGATGCGGCAGAAGGAAGACGCAATATGTGAGGCTGAAGAACGGAAAGATAAGGAGTTACAGGAGCAAAATCGCTTCAGAGAAATAATGAAGAGAAGAGAAGAGAAGCTACACAAGCAAACCAAACCTTATGAGCTTCCTCCTAGGACTGAAGAGGTCTCCCTAGAAAAGAAAATGACCTAGCCTACAGCTGAGGTCCATATGCCAGAATTCGTTGCATGAAAGAGACCAAGAAAGCTGCAGGTTAGGGAAAAATTCTTAATTAAATGTAATTTCTTAGAAAGGAGTTTATCCTGGTGCAGTTTCTTTAATAGTCATAGCTTAGTCCTAAAAGAACAGTTAGCACTTGATCATATTCGAGTGATGTGTTTTACTAGTGAAATGTTTTCAAGAATGTGGCTAGAGCTAACTGATTCTTACCTCATGAGCATACACATGATTCTCAGAGTATTGACATTCACTGAAGAGTTAGATAGACACGACTATTGCATATAATCACATATTGCACATAATGATTATGCAAATTGCTAATGAGTCACAAATAAGAACCGTTTCTTAAAATGGGATGAGCATCAATCAGTACTCCTATAATAACTATAACACTAATGAAATATGTAAGGCTCCTGTTTGGAACCTTACATATTTGTTTTTCATAGTCAATCTATGCCGAGTCAAACCACGTGTCAGAAGCTCGCGTATGTGCATATTAAGTCGCTTCAGTTGTGTCAGACTCTTTGCAACCCTATGGACCATAGCCCGCCAGCCATCTCTGGTCTATGGGATTCTCTGGGCAAGAATACTGGAGTGGGCTGCCATGCCCTCCTCCAGGGGATCTTCCCGACCCAGGGATCGAGCCCACGTATCTTATGTCTCCTGCCCTGGCAGGCAGCTTCTTTACCGTCTGGGAAGCTTGAATGCAATCAGATGACATAATCTCTAAAGGATACCGCTGGAGCCTTCTGCGTGACGGTGATTTTACTTTGCCAGGTGAGGTTATGAGAATGGACCTGTGGTCCTAGAAGCACTAACTGGAGGGATTCATCCCATCGGGAGTCATTTCTAAATGTCGTTTCACTTCTTCTGACACTCCAAGTCTATGGGTGGAGTAACAGATTTGGGCTCTTATGATACCTTGCACTACTTATCTAAAAATGATAAATAACCCTACCGCAGTTTTGCACAAGTGACTTAATCATGCTCAAAAGACAGATGTTTTATCAGGTTATCAAACTCAAATGGCTTCCAGGTAAGAAAGGTCACAAATTTAATGACAGACTATAGAATATCTACTCCATCTAAGAAACTTGCCACCACCTCACTCCACTCTGCAACGTGCTGTAGGACCAGATGGTCTTTAAAAAAGATGCCCTCAATCTCTTTTAAAATAAGTTATTAAATTTCAAAATGTTGGCAGCCAATTAAAAAAAACTCACATCCTTTTGGGGTAGATTTGACACCTGGGCCATGTGTCTATGACCTGCATTATGTGAATTTATAAAATCATTCTTTAAGGGAACAGTAGCGTGCGGTAGAAATGGGTGCAGGGAAGGGTGTTCCTCTTTTGATTTCCTCCAAAGCTCATTCAAACTTATGTTGCTCCTCATCCTTCTCTCCTCACACAGAGAATATGCAAGTTCTCAGAAATAATCTCTCCCAAGGCACCCTTCCAAATACTCTCATCAAGCTTTGCTTTTCTCGCGTGTGAGGAAGAGACCTCTCCAGTCCCTTCCCTGAAGGCCAGCCAGCCCTGCTCTCGAAACCCTGTCCCGTCGAAACCCTTCCTCCACCGTCCGCTGTCTCCCCAGCAGTCTCAGCCTTCCCAGGCGGCGCTGGCAATAAAGAGCCTGCCCGCCAGTACGCGAGGCACGGTTCAGTCCCCGGGTCGGGACGATCCCCTGGAGGAGAGCACGGCAGCCCACTCCAGTGTTCCTGCCTGGGAAATCCCACGGACAGAGGAGCCTGGCGGGCTGCAGTCCTCGGGGTCCTAAAGCCTCGGACACGACTGCCCCGCTGAGCACGCACGCTCACTGCAGCTGCTCTCTGCTGCCGATGAAGGCCTCAGGCTTCCACCACCCTCCTATCCGCTCTGTGCTCAGCGTTACCAAGCTCTAAGTGCCCGTTAGGGTACTAATCTTTCTTCTGGGTTGTAAAGCGGTGGAGTCCCTGGGCTGGAAATTGTGGGGAAAGGATTCTGGAGATCTAATGGCTACCTGTAAGAATTCTATAAAATCTTGCCCTATCACAATCACCCTTGAGAAACCCAGCGCCAGCAATTTCTGAGCCATTCTTGTGTTCGGAGGCAAGGGCTAACCTGCCTTCAGGCTTCTGAACTGCAGGCTTGGGTGTTTCTTTCCTGTTCTGCTAATCTCTTCCCACTTGTTCTCCTGCTTTCTGACATCCGCGGTTGTCTTAGTATTCCAGGGTGCTTTTTACCTACTCTCCTTATGGATTCATATCTTTTAAGAAAACCCTTTTTCTATCACAGGGGTGGAAATTTGGAAAGGAACTCAAAAAGAATATACATATACACTTGCATAAATAAATGAAGGCTATATAAATTTAAGAATAGATACATAAATAAAGGTATAAAGATTGGGATTAATCACCTAGATAGATAGGTAAATACCTTTATTCTTAAATTATTCTCTAAACTTTTTATACTTAAGTTATTCTTTAAAATTCAGCAGCACACATCTCTCATGGTTGCCCTCCTACGTCCTGGAATATGAGGAGAGACCAGGGCTTGAAGCACTGGGTTCACCTTCTGGCAGTGCCTCCTGGCACCTGTGAAACAGTGAGCACATGACTGAACCTAATTGAGCTTCAATTATTTATTTTTAAAAATTTATTTACAACTTTATTCATGCAAAGAGTAGGATCATTCAGAAGCTAATCAGGAAGACAGAGACCTGTTAGTCATTTTGAACAGAGAGTTTAATGTAAGGCACTGTTTTAAAAGGTGTCACAGAACTAAGGCAGTGAAAGGCAACATAAAACAACACAGAAACAGGACGGCTAGCGGCTCTAGAGCCAGGGACCAGCGAGAGGGCTGGGTGGCCGCCTCTAGAAGCGGGAGTGGGCGCGCACGGCGGGGCTCAGCCCTCGGAGGGGAGCCTGGCCCGCTCTGGCGCTCCTTCTGAGGGGACAGGGAAGTAGCTCTGGGGACCCAGAGGGGTGAAAAGGACACTGGGCTAACTGTTGGCCGCTGATCCGGGCCGCCAGGAGGAGCAGGACAGGAGTGAACCCCTCCTTCCGCTCCCTAGAGCTCTGCCCGAGCGCACCCGGCTCCAGCATCAGAGAGCAGAGGGAAGGACCAGAGGAGCCGGAGGGCACGAGCTAAATGGTGGGAAAAACGTGTGCAGCTCAATGCCAAGAGCAGACTGGGCCAGCAGTGAAATTATTCCTTGCTTCTTTCTGGCATGTTAGGTGCTCTTTTCTGGTTTTTTTCCCTCCTAGTTTTCCCTTTTAAGTTAATGTAAAGTTACTTTAAAAGAAACGTTTGCTACATTTATTCTTTACCAAGACTGCTGATGCTGTGTGCTTAGTCGCTCAGTCGTGTCCGACTCTTTGCAACCCCATGGACTGTAGACAACCAGGCTCCTCTGTCCATGGGATTTTCCAGGAATACTGGAGTGGGGTGCCATTGCCTTCTCCAAAAATTTCTGGGAGAAATATCAAAAACCTTAGATATGCAAATGATACCACTCTAACAGAAAGTCAAGAGGAATAAAAAGCCTGTACATGAGGGTGAAAGAGGAGAGTAAAACAGCTGGCTTAAAACTCAACATGGCATCCAGTCCCATCACTTCATGGCAAATAGATGGGGAAGAACTGGAAACAGTGACATATTTTATTTTCTTGGGCTCCTAAAACAATGCGGATGGTGACTATAGCCATGAAATTAAAAGATGCTTGCTCTTCAGAAGAGAAGCTATGACAAACCTACTTCAGTTCAGTCGCTCAGTTGTGTCCAACTCTTTGCAACCCCATGAACCACAGCACGCCAAGCCTCCCTGTCCATCATCAACTCCCAGAGTCCACCCAAAACCATGTCCATTGAATCAGTGGTGCCATCCAACCAGCTCATCCTCTGTCGCCCCCTTCTCCCACCTTCAATCTTTCCCAGCATCAAGGTCTTTTCCAATGAGTCAGGTCTTCGCATCAGGTGGCCAAAGTATTGGAGTTTCAGCTAGACATCACTTTGCCAACACAGGTCCATATAGTCAAAGCTATGGTTTTTCCAGTAGTCATGTATGGATGTGAGAGTTGGATCATAAAGAAGGCTGAGCACTGAAGAATTGATGCTTTCGAATGGTGGTGCTGGAGAAGATTCTTTAGAGACCCTTGGGCTGCAAGGAGATCCAACAAGTCAATCCTAAAGGAAATCAATTGCAAATACTCGTTGGAAGGACTGAGACTGAAGCTGAAGCTCCAATACTTTGGCCACCTGATGCAAACAGCCAACTCATTAAGAAAGAGTCTGGGGCTAGGAAAGATTGAGAGCAGCAGGAGAAGGGGCTGACAAAGGATTAGATGGTTGGATGGCATCACTGACACAATGGACATGAGTTTCAGCAAGCTATGGGGGGTAGTGAAGGACAGGGAAGCGTGGCATCCTGCAATTCATGGGTTGGCAAAGAGTCAGACGTGACTTAGTGACTGAATAACATCATCTTTATTACAAACCCTTAGTTCTTTCAACAAGTACTTCATTTAAACAGATTCAGCTGGTTCTTTGTAGTTTGCTCAATATTAATTCTGTCTCAGCATTCACAAAGGGTTCTCTGGGTTTCAGGGTGGGCTTCATACCAGGTGGATTATTCCAGCTCCTCTTGTGTTGGTCAGTCTTGGTGGTTAATTTTCCTAGTCTTCCCACTTTGAGAAAGGGGATGAGAACAAGAAAGGCACTCCACATCTACTTCCCTTAACATCTCTTACAACTCTCATTTATCTTTCAGTCTATTATTTGGAAGTGTTAACCTATCTTAGCTCAGAATTTCCATTTTAGCCTCTTTTCTATGCTACTCTATACTCTTTGCATACTTTTATTTTGAAAGAACAAATTTAAGTCTTCCTGTATTCATTTATTATGAATTCTCTAAAGGATTTCTCTTAGCAACCACCTAAACAACTTCTTTATCACACAAACTACCTCATAGGCCTTGTACCTTATAGAAAATGAATATTTATAGGAATGTTAGTTTCACTAGGGTGTTTGAAATTAAAAGACATATATTGGGGAGGAGACAGAAAGGAGGAATAGTAAATTCTCAGTAACAAACATAAAAATAAGCACTTCTTTTAGTGCATTTAAAAAAGGAAAATAAAAGATTTACAGTGTTTGTAGGGCATGACCTAAAGTTTAAGGAAGAAAATATGCAGGACAAATATTTAAATTCACTAATGTCACTGATTTTGACATTACTGAGTGGTTGTTTGGGAGAGAGGGGTATATAGAGGTAATTTAATAATAATTAAAAAGGAAATTCACAGCAACAATTTGGAAAACTGTGTAGTATGTTTACAATTACCATTCAAGTAAATGATTCTTCTGCTTTTACCAGAAAAAAATCCTCTCTGGGACATATGACTGTAATTGTCCACGAGTTGATTCTGAATGACCTTTCTAATTAAAATAATTATCATATCAAAAAATTCAAAGGAGACAGAGATCAGAAAGATGATGGACTTGGAGGGTGTGGGGCTCACCTCCCCCCACAAGCGCGTCAAAAATGCATCTGCATGTGGAACCGTTCTCACAGAACACTGCCTGGAAACGGGCAGAAGTTCTCCTCCTATACAACCAAAGCTGCGAGACAGATCTCCATGAATCCAGGTAGAACAGAAAATAAAAAAGGGTCAGGACGGGACTGGTGTCCCCTGGGAAGGCTCTGTAAGGGAGAGAAGGTTCACGTGGGCAGACCTTCGACCTGGGAAGTACCCTGTCCTGCTGGGAAATCCGCTGGGCAGATGGAGGGGCTGGAGAAGCCTAGACTCTGTTCTCAGGGAGTGTGCCCACGCAGGGCAGAGGGAGACTGGCGCCTTGACACATTTCCCACATCCCGAGAGGAGAAGCCCTTGAACTGGGAAATGCAGCCCCGCGTGCTCCACGTTGCAGCTTGGCGCCAAATCAGGGTGGAGAAGCCGTCTACTTACAGACAGACCAGAGCCCCTGAGGATGATCCTGGCCAGACCTGGAGACCATAGTCAGCCCACACATGGGAGTGACTGAGTGAAAGGGGCAGGCTTGTCAGCCGGCACACCAGCGGCATCAGCGGGACACGCAGCAGCTCAGCTCTGCGTTCAGGCAGGTAGGCCCGGGAAGAGGACTGTCTCGGAGCCCGAGAGCAGCCCAGAGGGCCTGGAGTGTGGGCCTCGGGAGACCACTGCAGCAGGCACACAGCAGCAGGCATGGGGTGGTGGGCAGCTGCAGCAGACACAGTCAGCACAGGCACCCGGGGCACCACAGAAACACAGCCTCGGATGCCAAGTCTCGGCTGGACCCGCCCTGGGCAGGAGTGTGCAACATTTCCTTCCCCAGTAGGAGCCCTCGAGCTCTGCCACTCCGCGCTGATCCGGGGTGGACAGATTCTGGGGAAGGTCCACCCCAGAGCATGATCCGCGATGGACACCATCTGGGGAAGGTCCGCCCAGGGCAGCCCAGCTCCCCGACAGCGGCACAGCCACTGAAGCTCCTGTGGCCGCAGGTCAGCACGAGGTCTGGGACGAACACGCCGGGAGAGAGGGATGCGGCCTCGGGCTGTCTGGGTGGAGCCGGGGACACCCACACGGGTGGCTCAGATGTTCACTGACCACGTGGGCCTCGCAGGCTTCAGTGCTCATCTCCTGTGGGGCGGGGCATGCTCTCAAGGGTACCCCACTTCCAGTGTCAGATCTGACACCCAACCACACCCCCTATCAAGGAGATAATGGCCAGGGCACTCTGGGGAAACGTGTTGCTGGTATCCATACAGAAAGCGGCCCTTGAGCCATAAATACTGGACTCACAGTCTGCACAGGGATGTTCCCATATAAACCATCCATTCAGGACTGCAGTAGATAAATGTTTCTCCTAATTGATGGAGGCAGAGGAACTGAAATAAAATTAAAAAACAGAGAAACTACGCCAAATTAAAAGAATAAGAGAAATCCCCTGAAAGAACAACTAACCTCATCAGTCTATTAGACCCTTAGTTCAAAAAGAAGGTACCAAAAATGCTAAATGAATTAAGGTAGATTATGGATGGAAATGCAAATAGATATAACAGAAGTAGAACTATGAAGGAACCAATCAAAACAAGACAATTCAGTGGTTGAGATAAAAACCAATTTAGAAGCAAGGAACAGCAGACTAAATGACACAGAAGGGTAAGTGGTCTGGAAGCAGGATAATGGAAATCACCCAGTCGGAACAGCAGACAGGCAAATGGAAAGGGAAATAACGCAAGGGCTCTATGGGGTGATATAAAACATGCCAACCCACACATAACAGCGCTTTCAGAAGCAGAAGAGAGACGAAGAGAACTGAAGATCCATCTAAAGAATTGCAGCTGAAAGTATCAGAAACATAAAGATGGAAGCAGATATCTAGGTACAGGAAGCACAGAGGGTCCCAAACAAGATGAAGCCAAACCAAGACATACCATAATTAAAATGGCAAAAGTTAAAAAGGGGATAAAAACGCAGCAAGAAAAAAAAGTTATAAGCAAACCTCCATAAAGCTATCATCTGATTCCCCTAAAGAAGATTTGCAGGCCAGAAGGGAGTGGCAAAATATATTCAAAGTCTTGAAAGAGAAAAACTTGCAACCTAGGATACTCTACTCAGAAAGATTACCATTTAGAATAGAAGGAGAGATAAATAATTAGAAAAGGCCAAAAATACGGGACTCACACAGTCTACACAGGGATATTCCCATCAAAAATCAAAGTAATTCAGCAATACTAATCCCACCCTAAAAGAAATAAAAGTTCTTCTCTATACATAAAAGAAACAAGAATCTATAGAAAAGGAAAAATCAGAATAGGAAAGGTAAATATATAAAAGGATTGAAGATTACTTAAAAAAACAATAAAAAAACTTTTTAAAAACCATCAAAAATTGTAAAAGCAATTATAAGTACAATTAATAGATACAATAAATAGTAAGCATGAAGAACGACAATAAAAGATATATAGATATATAATTACATATATATAAGCACTTTGCTATACACCTGAAATTAACACAGAATTGTAAATCAACTATAGTTCAATTAAAAATAAGTGCTTAATATGAATTTAAAAAGAAAAAGAAAAATCCCAAATTAAAAATCTAACCTACCACCTAAAAGAATGAGAAGAACAACCAAAACTTAAATTCAGCAGAAAGGAGAAAATATTAAGGATTAGAAAGAAAATAAAATATAGATAGAAAACAATAAGAAATACCAATAAAACTAAGAGCTGATTTTTGTTAGTATAAACAAAATTTATACTTTAGTTATAAAATGAAGAAATTTATTTTTATGTAAATAATATTTATATAATAATATATTATTATTTACAAATTAAATATTTATATTAGCTATTCACTGTATTAACTTATAATGTAAGTGATAACATAAATCAATAATAAATAATAAATTATATTATGATATAAATATCTGTGTTAATTATTAAAACAAACATTTATTTTATAAATAAATTTATACAGAATACTTATACAGAACACTATCCAGGTTCACCAAGAAGGAGAGAGAGAATCCAAATAGAAAAATAAGAAATGAAAGAGCAGAAGTAACAACTAATACCAGAGAAAATTTTAAATCCTAAGAGAATACTATGAACAGTTACAGCCAACATATTGGAAAAACTAAAATAAATGGACAAGTTTCAAGAAACATACTGCCTGCCAAAATTAAATTAAAAAATAGATAATTTGAACAGACTGATCACTAGAATTGAAATAGAATCTGTAAAAAATCTTTTTTTTTGCAAACAAAATCCAGTACCGGATGGCTTTGCCAGAGAATTCTACCAAACATACAAAGAAGAATTTATGCCTCATCCTCTCAGCTCTTCCAAAAGACTGAAGAAAAAGGAACACTCTCAAAGGCATTCTCTGAAGCCACCATCAGCCTGATACCAAAGCCTTTGGTGAATATAAGATGCAAAATTCTCAATAAAAATAAGCTAACTGAATTCAACAATGCATTAAAAAGCATCATTAACCATGATCAAGTTAAATTCATCCCAAGGTCACAAGTATGGTTTGATGTACACAAATCAACCAATGTGATACGCTAACAAAAGAAAAGACCAAAACCACATAGTCTTCTTAACAGATGAAGAAAAAGCATTCAACAAAAATCAGTGTCTTTTCATGATAAAAAAACTCTCACCAAAACGGAAATAGAAGGAAGATATCTCAACATAAAAAAAACCATTTATGACAAACTCACAGCCAGCATAATACTCAAAGGTGAGAAGCTGAAAGCCTTCCTGCTAAATTCAGGAACAATGCAGGGATGCCCACTCGCCCCACGTCTGTTCAGCGCAGTTCTGGAAGTCCTAGCCACAGCAACCAGACAGGAAAAGGAAGAAGGCATCCAAATGGAAAGGAAAGAGGTAGAATTATCCTATTTGCAGATGGCTTGATACTGTATAGAGAGAACCCTGAAGTCTCCACACAGATGTTATTAGAGCTAATAGATGATGTCAGTAAGGCATCGGGACACAAGATCAATACACAGAAATCTGTTGTATTTATTTATATTAGCAATGAAATGTCAGAAAGATGAATTTTTAAAAACTCCTGTTAAAAATCACATTTAAAAAATACCTAGGAATAAACGTAACCAAGGAGGTAAAAGACGTATATGCTGAAAGGAAGCATCACTATGAACAAAGCTGGTGGAGGTGACGGAATTCCAGTTGAGCTATTTCAAATTCTAAAAGATGATGCTGTGAAAGTGCTGCACTCAATATGCCAGCAAATTTGGAAAACTCAGCAGTGGCCACAGGACTAGAAAAGGTCAGTTTTCATTCTAATCCCAAGGAAAGGCAATGCCAAAGAATGTTCAAACTACTGCACAATTGCATTCATATCACATGCTAGCAAAGTACTGCTCAAAATTCTCCAAGCCAGGCTTCAACAGTATGTGAACTGAGAACTTCCAGATGTTCAAGCTGAATTTAGAAAAGACAGAGGAACCAGAGATCAAATTGCCAACATCTGTTGGGTCATGGAAAAAGCCAGAAAAAACATCTATGGCTGTTTTATTGACTATACCCAAGCCTTTGACCGTGTGGATCACAACAAACTGTGGAAAATTCTTCCAGAGATGGGAACACCAGACCGCCTGACTTGCCTCTTGAGAAACCTGTATGCAGGTCAGGAAGCAGCAGTTAGCACCATGGATGGAACAATGGACTGGTTCCAAACTGCGAAAGGAGTGTGACAAGGCTCTATGTTGTCACCCTGCCGATTCTCCAGGCAAGAACACTGGAGTGGATTGCCAGGCCCTTCTCCAGGGAGTCTCCCCAGGCCGGAGGTGGAACCCTGTCTCTTGTGCCTCCTGCACTGGCAGGCAGGTTCTTTGCCACTAGCAGCACCAACTGCTAAGGGCCAACTGCATAGCGCGGTGAACGTTTCTCAGTACTTGGTACTGACCCACTTGGGAAAGGAACCTAAAAAAGAGTGCATAGATGTATATGCATGATTGATTCACTTTACTGTACACTTGAAACTAACCCAGCATTGCAAATGAACTATACTTTAAAAAATGCAAATGTGTCTCTATACAAAACAGAAATAGCCTCACAGACATTGAAAACAAACTTACAGTTACCAAATGGGAAAGGGACAGGGGAGGGATATATTAGGAATACGGGTCTAACAGACAAAAACTACTATATACAAAATACATAAGCAACAAGGGTTTACTGTTAGCACAGGGAACTGTGGTCAGTGTCTTAAAGTGATAATCTATAATGAAAAATAATTAAACATATGTACAAATATGCACACACATATATACATATATATATGCAATTGAAAATAATTAAACATATGTACAAATATGCACACACATATACATATATATATATGCAATTGAAACACTTGGATGTGAGCCTGAAATTAACACAATATTTTAAATCAATTATACTTCAAAAAAATCCAAAGAAAGTAACAGTGTATCATCTATAAATTCTTGAATTGCTTAAACTCCTTAATTAGTAACTACAGTCCCTTCTTCCCATATACCACCGTGTCCATCTCACTGAGTTCATACCACAAGCATCTATAGCAGGGTTTCTACCACAGTCAGACTTTTAACACTGGGGGCTGGAGACCCATTTAATGTGGGGGCATTTTGTGCATTTGAAACCTGTTTGGTAGCACCCCTGGTCTGCCAGCTCTAGATGCCAACAGCAGCCCCATCCCTCGACCACTGTGAGGCCTGACAGCCACGAGTGCCCCAAGGGGCAACACTGCTCTTGGTTGAGACTGAAGGCTCTGTCCTCTCACTAAGCTTGACTGCCCTATTTGCAGCCTAATTTCTTAGTGGTGTTTCCCGGTTGCTTCCAGATTTCATCCCACTCCTTGCACGTTGAGCTCTGGCTTTTGGTCAGCCAGTGACTCTCAGAATCACCATGGGTCTCATGAAGCCTCTTTACCCCTCCTTACTTCCCCATTTGCTGGCGTGGCAACTTAGAAAAGGGCATCCCTGTTTGTTTTCTATGTGGTTAATCAACAATATTCATCATCTTGCCCGCGGGCGGGCTGAGTATAAACAATGACAGGAATTTATGGAAACCTGCTCTGCCAATGCCTGTGTGGGAAAGACATGCCTAGTAACAAATTCAACCCACATTGGGTTCTACAGCCTTAGGCTGGCCACTTGAGACTTAAAGTGTTTGTAAGGCTCCTTATACTAATTCTAGCCATTTTCTCTGACATGCAGTATGTATTTGGAAACTTACAGTAAAACTCATTTTGAATTATCATCTTCTATAACATAGATTCATATACTTACACAGTTTTGTGAATTTTGTTGATGATTTGGTTACTTTTGAGCTACATGCATTTTTCATAGTGACATAGACTTCAAGGATAATTTGGCTTTAATGTTACTCAATCTCACTTTTTCCTCCAATCATTCTAGCTAAGGGAGCTGTTTACATAATACCTAGTGCCTAGTTTTGTTGTTGTTTTTTTTTTTTATTCCTGCTTCATTGCAAAGCCAAAAATAAACAAAAATAAGTGAATTTCCAAAACATTTTTTAGTTGGAAGGTCACTGTGGTATCTACCTTTCCAGTGAATTTTCCCAAGTTGACTCTGTTTTAGAAAAGGCAGATCCTCTTTTATGAATTAACAGGATAGATGCTAAACATTTTATTTTATTTTAATTTCTATTTTTACTTCATTTTACTTTACAATACTGTATTGGTTTTGCCATACATTGACATGAATCTGCCACGGGTGTACATGTGCACCTTTTAAAATACACAGTCATCCTATCAGAAATCCAGTGACGCTTCGACTGCCTACTCTCAAGTTTCTTTTTCAGGACATTCATAACTTTATTTCATTGGAAAACTGAATTTGAGTAAGTGCTAAGTTCTCAGGAAGACTGACCATAGATAGCTCCTGGTAGACTCACTTCAGGCAAAAGTCAAAGAAAGAGAAATACAACTCTCAGAAATAGTCTTTCAATTAAGTTAAACAACTATCAATCATTTTCCTGACCTGGTTGTGGGAGGAGGATGAAAAGAAAACTAAAACCTAATTATTCTTAATTACCAAATAATAAATGTTTGAAGTCCCTTGAAGAAGAGCTTGAAAGTCAATCATTTAATACCACACCTGGGGAGTCCTTTCTTATGAGAATAGAGAGAAGACAAGAGGAATAAGATAGCTCCTTAGATGTTAGTCCTAGAAGAGTTCTTAGAATTAACATCTAATGCTTTCGTTTTACAGAGGAGAATATTGAGCACTTCTAATTCACCAAGCTAAACATGAAACATTAATTAGTTTATTCAATACAGCTAAACTGTGACTTAGGTATAGTTATTTCTGCTGAATCATGAGGAAACAGAGATTTTTAGAAGTTAAGTAAATGAGGGCTTCCCAGCTGGTGCAGTGGTAAAGAATCCGCCTGCCGCAGGAGACGTGGATCCAGTCCCTGGCTCGAGCAGATCCCCTGGAGTGGGAAACGGCAACCCACTCCATCATTTTTGCCTGGAAAATTCCATGGACAGAGGAGACTGATGGGCTACAGTCCGTGGGGTCACAAAGAGTAGGATATGATCAAGCAACTGAGCGTGCAAAATGTGTTAAAATGTCACTTAAGGAAATGATGCAGGTCTGTGGTTCTAAGCACCACACTACATCCCTCAGAGATTTGGCAAAATGGGCCCTAGCTTGGCATTCTGCTAACAATACCGTGATGCCATTCTGGGACTCCCTCTGTCCAAACATGTAATGCCGTTTATGAACATATGCTAACAACGCAGGGGGCTTCCCTGGTGCTCAGCTGCTAAAGAATCTACCTGCAATCCAGGAGACCTGGGTTTGATCCCTGGCTTGGGAAGACACCCTGGAGAAGGGAAAGGCTCCCCACTCCAGTATTCTGGCCTGGAAAAAAGGGTTTTGGTAACAGTTGCAGTTAGATATGAGGCCCCCCCAAAATAAAAGGCAAGTCTAGGATTTTAACTTAGCTTTCCAAGCTCCAATTCTTATGTCTGTAACCATTCTACATGAATGTAACTCATAATTTTTAACACCACCTTACCTCTCTTGCGGCTCAGATGATAAATAATCTGCCTGCAATGTGGGAGACCTGGGTTTGATCCCTGGGTTGGGAAGATGCCCTGGAGAAGGGAAAGGCTACCCACTGCAGTATTCTGGCCTGGAGAATTCCATGGCCTGTACAGATGAGCCAGTGCTTAGAGAAGCCAATGAAGTCGTTAAACAGCTCGTAAGTAGGCCTTTTTGAAGCGTCCTTACCTAACTCCCAGGCCTTCCTTCCTGGGTGCTGTACCACAGTGAGTATGCAATTATATCAGCATGTTTAGTTAAGACTGAAAATGGTAACAGTCTTAAGGATGATGAACAGAACTGAAGTTAAACTTCTCAAGAGCAAAGAATGTGCGTTACTCGACTATGTACTGCTCAGAACTTAAAAGTGTCCAGTCCATAGCAAGTTCTCAACATTGTGTTTCTGAAATAACGGAATGAATGGCTGAATGAATGACCTTAGAAAGTACTTAAGATATTTGTATAAAAATAGAAAGCTCAGTTTTAAAGGAGTGGGTTCCTTTTGTTCTGCTGTGGTTATAATGGTGAGCCTACTCTCATGGGGATTACCATCTGCTCGCTGCTTTAATAGCTATTAGAGGTTCAAAAGCTTGCACATCGTACATAACATATGCAAAATAAAGCATACTTTAGCTTCACTGTAACTGGCATAAAGCCGGTGTTTATAATACTGGAGTCAGGGCAGGGGTGGGACAATGTTATGAGAAGCAGGACACATCTGGGTTATCTAGAAAACAATGCAACTCACAGTTTACCTGACTTCAGCTGCATGAACAGAGTCTGCTGTGCTTTTTCTTACATATAAATTATTTTGTGAGCATACTAAAACCTTTAGAAAATGAATTTTTATAGGGATTATAAGTAGTGGCATATTTGGGGCATTATATCAATATACTGAATCCCATCCATCTCTAGTTCTCATTTGTCATTTGACTTTCCAACCAAAAGCTTCCTAATCAAAAGCAAAGGCTAGAAAGACACATATATTAATTACACACTCCAACATGATCCCTCGGTCATGGGACTTACGTCCCTAGAGAAGAGGAAAGGAGGGTCTTGAGAAAGAGAAGGCCCAACCCTATTTCAAGCAGACTGTAGGGTCCCAAGAGATTTAGAAGGGGCAGAGTTAAGGGTGCCTGATACACTCACTCCTATATCGAGGGGTGGCGGTGGTTATAAGCATCCCAAGAGATGAAGAGCCTGCACACACCAAGTCAGGGGCGTGAACTCCTGCACTGCTCCTGGGCTGGTCAGCCAGCAAGGCGGAGGGGAGGTGTACACAGTCATCTCTAATGACACATGCAGGCATGCGCTGAGTGGGAAAGCAGGCATCTGGAGTTAGTACATCAAGTCCAAATTGCTAGAGACGATTAAATCAACTTCAGGCACGTTCATACAGCAAGCACACCTTTCATCCACCTACAGTAGAAGCCACGGAGGATCCAGAGGACGCTGGTAAGATCTGAGGACCCAGTCTTCCCTCTGTGGCTTTACATGGGTCATACCTCTCGATCCTCTGCATCAAATAGCATTTTGAAAAAGAGAACTGGAGATGGGGGGAACTGTAACTCAGAGCAATTATCCAAAAGAAACCAATTAACATTTAAATGCTCCCTTGATTTCCAAGATTTGGAGAATTTTAAAATTAAGTTGAAATAAAGTAGGAATTCAGGAGATATCTGGAGTAACAGGCAAGTTTGGCATTGGAGGACAGAATGAAGCAGGGCAAAGGCTAACAGAGTTTTGCCAAGAGAACATGCTGGTCATAGCAAATACCCTCTTCCAACAGCACAAGAGATGACTCTACACGTGGACATCACCAGATGGTCAACACCAAAATCATTTGCTTATATTCTCCTCCTGTCTCCAATCTTTCCCAGCATCAGGGGCTTTGTCAATAAATCAGCATCATGCTTAAGCTGAAGCTGCATACTTTGGCCCCCTGATGCCAAGAACCGACCCTGGAAAAGGCCCTGATGCTGGGAAAGATTGAAGGCAGGAGAAGGGGAAGACAGAGGATAAGATGGTTGGATGGCATCACCAACTCGATGGACATGAGTTTGAGCAAGCTCCAGGAGTTGGTGATGGACAGGGAGGCCTGGGGTGCTGCAGTCCGTGGGGTCACAAGAGATGGACACAACTGAGCAACTGAGCTGAACTGAGAGATCTCGTCAAGAAAATTAGAGATACCAAGGGAATATTTCATCTAAAGATGGTCACAATAAAGGACAGAAATGGCAAGGACCTAACAGAAGCAGAAGAGATTAAGAAGAGGTGGCAGGAATACACAGAAGAGCTGTACAAACAAGATCTTAATGACCTGGATAATGATGATGGTGTGGTCACTCATCTAGAGCCAGACATCACAGAGTATGAAGTCAAGTGGACCTTAGGAAGCATTACCATAAACAAAGCTAGTGGAGGTGATGGAATTCTGATTGAGCTTTTTCAGATCCTGAAAGATGATGCTGTGAAAGTGCTGCACTCAATATGCCAGCAAACTAGGAAAACTCAGCAGTGATCACGGGACTGGAAAAGGTCAGTTTTCATTCCAGTCCCAAAGAAAGGCAATGCCAGAGAATGCTCAAACTACCACACAGTTGCTAGCTCATTCCATTCTAGCAAAAGGTAATGCTCAAAATCCTTCAGGGTAGGCTTCAATAGTATGGGAACTGAGAGCTTCCATGTGTTCAAGCTGGACTTAGCAAGGGCAGAAGAACCAGAGATCAAATTGCCAACATTCCTTGGATCATAGAGAAAGCAAGAAAGTTCCAGAAAAACATCTAATTCTGCATCATTGGCTATGCTAAAGCCTTTGACTGTTTGAATCACAACAAACTGTGGAAAATTCTCAGATGGGAATACAGATCACCGTACCCGCCTCCTGAGAAACCTGTATGCAGGTCAAGAAGCCACAGTTAGAATCAGACATGAAACAACAGACTGGTTCAAAACTGAGTGAGGTGCATATTGAGGATGTACATTGTCACCCTGCTTATTTAACGTCTGTGCAGAGCACGTCCTGTGAAATGCTGACCTGAATGACTCACAAGCTTTAATCAAGATGTTGGGAGAAACATCAACAACCTCAGATACGCAAATAACACCAAGCCAGCTGTCATGGTATGGATCTGAGAGCTGGACCGTAAAGAAGGCTGAGCACCAAAGAATTGATGCTTTGGAACTAGACGTCCCTGTCCCTCAAACAGTAAAGAATCTGCCTGCAAGGCCGGAGACCAGGGTTCGATCCCTGGGTTGGAAAGTTCCTCTGGAGAAGGGAATGACAATCCACTCCAGTGTTCTTGCCTGAAGAATTATATGAACAGAGAAGCCTGGTGGGCTACAGTCCATGGGGTCACAAAGAGTTGGACACAATTGAGAGACTAACACACAATTGTCGTGCTGGAGAAGACTCTTGAGAGTCCTTTGGACTTCAGGGAGATCCAACCAGTCCATCCTAAAGGAGATCGATCCTGAATATTCATTGGAAGGACTGATGCTGAAGCTGAAGCTCAAATACTTTGGCCACCTGATGTGAAGAGCCCACTCATTAGAAAAGACCCTGATGCTGGGAAAGATTGAAGGCAGGAGGAGAAGAGCTTAACAGAGGATGAGATGGTTGGATGGCATCTTTGACTCAATAGACATGAGTTTCAGCAGGCTCCGGGAGTTGGTGATGGACAGGGAGGCCTGACAGACTGCAGTCCATGGGTTTACAAAGAGTTGGACATGACTCAGCAACTGAACAGCAATGAGCTTTTCTTTGCCCTGTCCCAAGATAACCAGTAGAGGAGGCTTCATGAAGAAGATCCAGTGGATTTATACAGCCTCAAAAACTAAACTTTTAAATTAAATGTTGTATAAAACAAAATTTATATCCTGCAGCACTGATATGAAATAGACACTTCAACACATAGATATTGATGGAGAGGTAGTCTAAAGACTCTTCATCATTCTGATATATGCCTTCATTTATTCACTCATTGAATTAGCATTTATTGACTTCCTGCTGAGTTCCAGAGACTCTATTAGGCACTGGGGATATATCAATGAGACAATGAACATGACAGCAAAGATAGCATTCTACACATTAAAAATAATAATAATGTGTGTGTCTGTGTGCATAAAATCAGTAACAAATATAATTTCAGATAGGGGTACGTGAAGGATAAAAATAAAGCCGGAGAAGGAGGAAAGGACTGTTTTAGGAAGGGTTAATAAGGATGATCCTTCCAGGGATTTCAGCAAAATTGGAAGGAAGTACAAACAAGAGATGAACGATACGATAATTGAAATGGAATATACGCTGGAAAAGTCAGTAATCGAGTAACCGAGGTGGAAGGATGAATAAGTGAGCTGGAAGACAGAATGGTGGAGGTCACTGCCATGGAAGAGAATCTTTAAAAAAAAGGATGAAAAGAAAGAAGGACAGTCTCAGAAACCCTGGGAAAACATTCAGTGAACCAACATTTATATTATAGGAGTTCTCGAAGGAAAAGCCTTCCCTCATGGCTCAGACCACAGAGAATCTGCCTGCAATGCAGGAGACCTGGGTGTGATCCCTGGGATGGGGAGAGCCCCCGGAAAAGGGAACAGCTACCCACTCCAGTATTCTTGCCTGGAGAATCCTATGGACAGAGGAGCCTGGCAGACTACAGTCCATGGGGTGGCAAAGAGTCAGACACGACTGAGTGACTAACACTTCCAAGACTCTAGAATGGAAAGAGAAAGAGCCTGAGAAAGTATTTGAAGAGATCATGGGAATCCTTCCCTCACATGGAAAGGAGGCAGTGACCTAAGTCCAGGAAGCACAGAAAGTCCCAGGCAGGACATATCAAAGGAGGGACATGCCAAGACACGTAGCAATCAAGCTGATAAAGACTAAAGATAAATTAAGATACTAAAAGCAACACATGACAGACAAGGGAACCCCCAAAAGGTTTCCAGTTGATTTCTCAGCAGAAACTCTGCAGGCTGGAAGGCAAAGGCATCATATATTTAAAGTGATGGAAGGGAACCTACAACCAAGAATACTCTACCCAGCAAGGCGCTAACTGAGATTCAGTGGAGAAATCAAAACCTTTATAGGCAAGCAAAAGCTAAGAAAATTCAGCTCCACCAGACCAGCTTTGCTACAAATGCTGAAAGAACTTCTCTAGGCAGAAAACAGAAGGCCACACCTAGACAAATGGGAGGAAACCATCCACATACAAATATGATATCAAACCCAGCAAGTGTAAGAAGTTCAGTTCAGTTCAGTCACTCAGTCGTATCTGACTATTTGCCACCCCACAGACTGCAGCACGCCAGGCCTGCCGGTCCATCACCAACTCCCGGAGTTCACTCAAACTCACGTGCATTGAGTGAGTGATGCCGCCCAACCGTCTCATCCTCTGTCACCCCCTTCTCCTGCCTTCAATCTCCCTCAGCATCAGGGTCTTTTCGAAGAAGAGATGAGGACAAATGCAAAATTTTGGAAATGCATTTGAAATGAAAAGACCAGCAACTTAAAACAATCTTGTTTATATGCAGACCACTATTTCAAAACTTCATGGGAACCACAAACTGAAAATTGACAATAGATATACACACAAAGGGAAAAAGGAATCCAAACACAACACTAAATTTAGTCATCAAATCACATGAGAACAAAAGTAAAGGGGAAGATAAAAATGCCTACAAAAACAAATTCAAAACAATTAAGAAGATGGCAATAAGAACGTACAGATCAATAATTGCGTTAAGCATAAATGGACTAAACGCTCCAACCAAAAGGTATACACTGACTGAATGGATACGGAAACAAAAGGCCCGTATACATGCTGTCTGTAGGAGATCACCTTCAGGTCCAGGGACACGTACACACTTGAAGTGAAAGGATGGAAAAAAGCATTTCATGCAAATGGAAATCACAAGAAAGCTGGAGCAGCAAGACTCCTGGAGAAGACAGACCTCAAAAGAAAGACTGTTACCCAGGACAAGGGAGGATGCCAAACAATGGCCACGGGGCCAAAGACTGTTACACAGGACAAGGGAGGGTGCCAAACAATGACCACGGGGCCAAAGACTGTTACCCAGGACAAGGGAGGGTGCCAAACAATGGCCACGGGGCCAATCCAAGAGGGTGTGACATTTGTAAAGGCTTATGGACCCAACATATGAGCACCTCAGCATATAAGACAATGCACATGATACAGAGAAAGACAAATATATGAAATCACTTTTAAGAGGAATCTTTAAAAAGTTAGACAAATGAACTTATTTACAAACAGAAAGACTTACATGCTTAGAAAACAAAATTGCAGTTACCAAAAGGGAAAAGCAGAGTGAGGGGCAAATTGGGAGTTTAGGGTTGACCTGCACACACTGCTACATTTAAAATAAAGAGCCAAACTATTGCAACATTTTAAAGCAACTCTACTGCAATAATCTTTAAATATAGATAAACAACAGGGACCTACGGTATAGAACAGGGAACTCTGCTCAATATGCTAATAACCTAAATGGGAAAAGAATTTGAAATAGAATCACTCTGCTATATACCTGAACACAACAATTTAATCAACTATACCTCAATATAAAATAAAAATTTTAAGAAAAGATGCTAGTCATCAGTGGCTGAATGAGGGATCCTTTAAATTGGAAAAAGACTCCTAAAGTGGCAAATTTTAGAGAACTCCCTTTACACACAGCTGTTTTACTGGTCCCTATGGAAAGAACAAATCAAAAGATGGCTATAAAGAAAACTCCAACCTTAAGAACGCCCTTAGCCTAAAACAAATAAATAAAATTTAAAAAAAAAATTATTGAGTCCTCTATCTCCCTTGGCTCACAATAAAAATGACAGGACCAAGAAGCCAAAGCCTTTAGGTTTTAAGAATCTGAGATTGGAGTTAATTTGTTACTACAGAATAACAGCCTCTCCTGGTGTGATAGAAGTGAGTTTAGCCACCCATGGGGCTGGAGAAGAGATGATCCCAGAGGCATAAGGAGGAGACAAAATTAGGCGAGTGGGGCAGATCAGGTAGAAGTGTGCGGGCTATGGTTCCAGACTTGGGCTTTTGATGGGAGCGATGGGAAACTCGAGGATGATGAAGCAGGCACGCACTCTTAGCCTCATCTGTGATGCTTTGAAACTTATGGTAAAAACGTGATGACTTCTCTTGTTTGAATTGACACTCTATGTACCAGAAGTTTAATATGCTTTGATTAGAACTTATGTGAGATTTGGACTGTGAAGAAGGCTGAGCGCCGAAGAATTGATGCTTTTGAACTGTGGTGTTGGAGAAGACTCTTGAGAGTCCCTTGGACTGCAGGGAGATCCAACCAGTCCATTCTGAAGGAGATCAGCCCGGGGATTTCTTTGGAAGGAATGATGCTAAAGCTGAAACTCCAGTACTTTGGACACCTCATGCGAAGAGTTGACTCATTGGAAAAGACTCTGATGATGGGAGGGATTGGGGGCAGGAACAGAAGGGGACGACCCAGGATGAGATGGCTGGATGGCATCACCGACTCGATGGATGTGAGTCTGAGTGAACTCCGGGAGATGGTGATGGACAGGGAGGCCTGGTGTGCTGCGATTCATGGGGTCGCAAAGAATCAGACACGACTGAGTGACTGAACTGAACTGAACTGAACTAACTATAGAAATGTGATTTAGGAGCTGAAAGGGGTTCAACTTTATACCTTGAATACTTTATATAATAAGAATGGATCCAAGTATCTTTCCACTGGAGACATTCAGGAATTTATGGAAGGTATGAAACTAACTTGTCAAAAGTAAAATTAAGAGAAACTTTAATAAAAACTTATTAAAATTTATTCAGCTGTGTTAAAATTTTGTTAGCAAAGGGTGCATTATAAATAAAAATATGCATAGCTTTATGTTACAGAAAGATACTCTTCTTCTTGTATTGCAGTTACCAAAAGGGAAAAGCAGAGTGAGGGGCAAATTGGGAGTTTAGGGTTGACCTGCACACACTGCTACATTTAAAATAAAGAGCCAAACTATTGCAACATTTTAAAGCAACTCTACTGCAATAATCTTTAAATATAGATAAACAACAGGGACCTACGGTATAGAACAGGGAACTCTGCTCAATATGCTAATAACCTAAATGGGAAAAGAATTTGAAATAGAATCACTCTGCTATATACCTGAACACAACAATTTAATCAACTATACCTCAATATAAAATAAAAATTTTAAGAAAAGATGCTAGTCATCAGTGGCTGAATGAGGGATCCTTTAAATTGGAAAAAGACTCCTAAAGTGGCAAATTTTAGAGAACTCCCTTTACACACAGCTGTTTTACTGGTCCCTATGGAAAGAACAAATCAAAAGATGGCTATAAAGAAAAGTCCAACCTTAAGAACGCCCTTAGCCTAAAACAAATAAATAAAATTTTAAAAAAAATTATTGAGTCCTCTATCTCCCTTGGCTTGCAATAAAAATGACAGGACCAAGAAGCCAAAGCCTTTAGGTTTTAAGAATCTGAGATTGGAGTTAATTTGTTACTACAGAATAACAGCCTCTCCTGGTGTGATAGAAGTGAGTTTAGCCACCGATGGGGCTGGAGAAGAGATGATCCCAGAGGCATAAGGAGGAGACAGAATTAGGCGAGTGGGGCAGATCAGGTAGAAGTGTGCGGGCTATGGTTCCAGACTTGGGCTTTTGATGGGAGCGATGGGAAACTCGAGGATGATGAAGCAGGCACGCACTCTTAGCCTCATCTGTGATGCTTTGAAACTTATGGTAAAAACGTGATGACTTCTCTTGAATTGACACTCTATGTACCAGAAGTTTAATATGCTTTGATTAGAACTTATGTGAGATTTGGACTGTGAAGAAGGCTGAGTGCTGAAGAATTGATGCTTTTGAACTGTGGTGTTGGAGAAGACTCTTGAGAGTCCCTTGGACTGCAGGGAGATCCAACCAGTCCATTCTGAAGGAGATCAGCCCGGGGATTTCTTTGGAAGGAATGATGCTAAAGCTGAAACTCCAGTACTTTGGACACCTCATGCTAAGAGTTGACTCATTGGAAAAGACTTGATGATGGGAGGGATTGGGCAGGAGCAGAAGGGGACGACCCAGGATGAGATGGCTGGATGGCATCACCGACTCGATGGATGTGAGTCTGAGTGAACTCCGGGAGATGGTGATGGACAGGGAGGCCTGGTGTGCTGCGATTCATGGGGTCGCAAAGAATCGGACACGACTGAGTGACTGAACTGAACTGAACTGAACTAACTATAGAAATGTGATTTAGGAGCTGAAAGGGGTTCAACTTTATACCTTGAATACTTTATATAATAAGAATGAATCCAAGTATCTTTCCACTGGAGACATTCAGGAATTTATGGAAGGTATGAAACTAACTTGTCAAAAGTAAAATTAAGAGAAACTTTAATAAAAACTTATTAAAATTTATTCAGCTGTGTTAAAATTTTGTTAGCAAAGGGTGCATTATAAATAAAAATATGCATAGCTTTATGTTACAGAAAGATACTCTTCTTGTTCTGTTCAGAAAAAAGTTTGGCCACTTTATTTTCATTTTGAATCTGATACAGTAGCCTTGATATTTTTTCTTCTCAATAAAAAAGCCTATGTCTGACAGGCCAGTGGCCATGGCTGCCTCAGCCCCAGCAGAGATGTGGGGATTGGAGTAAGGGCCTAGCGGGGCTCTCACAGGATGCCCGTGTAGGCATTCCGGCGGTTCCTATTTGTCTGTAGCTGCCGTATCAATGGCAGGGAAAATAAGTTTGATTAGATTTGGCAGCAGTGTTCCTCTTATAATATTTTCGAGAGATGGGATTGTTCAGAGTTGAATTCCCAATTATTTCCTGCTGTAAGAAGAAGTATCAAACAATGTTTCCAGCATCAAATGTAATTAGCTCTTCTATTGACTTGTGTGTTTAATGTTAAAATCATATTCCTCTGTGGGAGGAATTGACAGATACTATTCTTTCTCATGTATGCACGAATATCCTTGAAAACTGAGTATATGTTTTTGACAACTTCTTTCTNCAAACAATGTTTCCAGCATCAAATGTAATTAGCTCTTCTATTGACTTGTGTGTTTAATGTTAAAATCATATTCCTCTGTGGGAGGAATTGACAGATACTATTCTTTCTCATGTATGCATGAATATCCTTGAAAACTGAGTATATGTTTTTGACAACTTCTTTCTGTGTCTCTGAGATCAAAGCTCTGAATAGCTCTGAGATCAAAGCACTAAGGAGGTGGGACACAAGATGTAACAAGAATAATATTTTGAACGTTTTCAACTAATACAGATTGTGGATTTCATTCTCCCCTACATACCATGTTCCTTTGTCATCATTGAAATAGTGCGGCACTCAAAGAGAAGAGGGAACACTCTCATTTATACCAGCATTATTCACAATGGCCGAAAGGTGAAAGCCCAGCCCAGCTGTCTATTGATGATGAGTGAATAACTGAGGTTTATACATCTGATGGAGGCGCATTCAGGATTCAAAAGGAAAGGAATTCTTTCAGATGCTACAACACGGATGAACCGTGAAGATGTTATGCTAAGTGAATAAGTCAGACGCAGAAGACAAACGCTGTATGATTTCACATATATGAGACAAAAAAATTAACTAGACTCATAGAAACAGCAGAATGGTGTTTGCCAAGGCCCGAGGGGAGGGAAAGATAGGGAGTTGGTGTTTCACGTGTACAGAGATTTTGTTTAGTAAGATGAAAAAATCCCTGAGATTTGTTGAACAATAGTGTGAATGTACTTAACATTTCTGTACTGTATGCTTAGAATGATAAAGATGGTACATTCTGGGCTATGTGTATAAATGACTGTGGCCCGCCAGGCTCCTCTGTCCATGGGATTCTCCAGGAAAGAATACTGGGGTGGGTTGCCATTCCCTTCTCCAGGAGATCTTCCCGACCCAGGGATCAAACCCAGGTCTCCTGCATTGCAGGTGGGTTCTTGACCCTTTTAGCTACGTGGGAAGCTCCTCTGNTGTCCAGTTCTAACTGTTGCTTCCTGACCTGCATATAGGTTTCTCAAGAGGCAGGTCAGGTGGTCTGGTATTCCCATCTCTTTCAGAATTGTCCACAGTTTGTGGTGGCCCACACGGTTAAAGGCTGTGGTGTAGTCTTTCTGGAACGCGCTTGCTTTTTTGACTTGCACTGACTTGCGCTGCCAGAGGCCAATGCACGTACATTTTGTCAGTCAAGTCATCAAGCTCCACGTGTATGCACCCTTGCAAACTGACCCCCTTTGCTTACTCCTCAGGCCAGCAGCCGCAGACATGGGCCACCCTCCCCAGGCTTGAAGCATGATATAATTGGGGAAGTGGTCTGGGCTTCAGGGGGCCACAGCCCTTTAGTCTAATCAACTCCTTGCCCTGTAGAGAAGACCTTGGCCTGAGGACCATAGCAGCGTTTGCTCGTGCAGCCTAAAGTGCGGGGTCTTCTTGCCTTGTTTATAAATGGCATCGTGCACTAGAAATTGATTCCAAATCCTTCTGTTACAACCAGAGAGCAAAAGCCTGAAAGAGAAAGTGCACAGTAGGGGCTGAAAGATATTCAACAGACAGGGATGAAAAGTGACAGAGACAATTATCTCTCAAACCTTCTTAAAATCAGGCACTTTGAGAAGAATGGACCTCTTCCAGAAAAAGAAGCCTCACTCCAGCATCAACACCTCAGACTGTGAATGTGGTGACTGGAGATGTATCATTTTCCATTGATTCTAAGGAGCATACCTTACGTTTTCGCGTCGTGAAATTAGACTAGCTCCTCAAACTGATGGTACTTCACAGTGGCCGTCAACCAAGCAGCAGTTGTGAGCTGGCTGTCAGCGAAGGTGCACACGTAAACGGGTCATAGCTGCTCACCACCGACTGGTCACTGTGTGCATTGCTGGCTCTGTGTAAACTGGCTTTCATTGCTAGTTAAAATCTCTTCAGAAAGATTCCACTATGCTTTGGCACTGAAACAAGTTAGCCTTGTATGCAGGAAGAGGCAGGAACAGAACAGCAGGCCATAAACTGGATGTTAGGGAAACAAATGTTTGTTATCGGAGGAATATCTACAATTTCCTGTTCGCTTGCAAAGTACGGACAATGCAAAGTATGGACAAAGGGAATTACGGCTCTTCACAGGAAGATACGCCCGGGTAGAAGCAAGGGTAACATTTTGCTACTTAGTTCATTAGTTAGCTGTTGCTGCAGTAGGGTTGCATGGCATTGTCTCAGAACTCAGTGGTTTAAAATAACTCGTTTGTCATGTGCTTGTAGCTGAAGGTCATCTGGGGTTCAGCTGGCCCAGAGGGGACTGACTCAGATGTCTCAGTTTCTCAAGGTTCTGCTCTACTTGTTACGAGATCATAACAAGAGTTTATTTCCCTATTGATCACCACTTCTAGTTTTGGCGATCGATGTTATCGTACCAGACGTGTTGTGGACAGATGTTTCCATTCCTCCAGCTGGATAACTAGTAGTATATTCCTGTGCTCAGGCGCTCTGTGCGACCCGTGGACTGTAACCCACCAGGCTCCTCTGTTTGTGGGATTCTCCAGATAAGAATACTGGAGTGGGTTGCCATGCCCTCCTCCAGGGGAGCTTCCTGACCCAGGGATCGAACCCGTATCTCTGGCGTCTCCTGCAATGGAGGTGGGTTCTTTACCCACAGAGCTGCCTGGGAAGCCCTAGTATATTGTCTAGGTCAAAGATAAATAAAAGTTGAGCTGTGTACAAAAAACTGGAAGATTTTCCCAGTTGGTATGTCGTTTCCCACCTACCCCCGCAGTGTACGAAGGCTCCATTTGCTACGTAGCCTCACCAATATTTGGATGACTCAGTCATCACACCGTTGTTCACCCTGCAGCGTTTTTGATGAGAAGGCAGCTATCATTTTTAGTTATTCCTTTGTATAGAATGCGTCTTTCTCCCCTTGATTTAAGATTGTCTCTTTCTTTTTTGCTTTCAGCAACTTGACTCTGATATGCCTAGGTATCAATTTCTTTATTCTACTTGGAGCCTGTTACTTGGCATTTGTTAAACTTTGTGATCTGTGGATGGATATTTTTTGTTAATTTTTAGCCATAAAACATGCTTTCTGCCTCATGCTTTCATTTCTCTCGATTCCTCACTTCCAAAGCGGGGGCTGTGGGTTTGATCTCTGTTCTGGGAGCTAACACTCCATGGAAGACAGACATAAGGTGAATCCGTGAGGCCCTCCGTAAAGGTCCTTTCTGATCACACACTCCCTCCTCCCACCTACCCCTCACTCCCTTCCCTCTCCACACACCACAGAGAGTCAGTTTAGAGATCCCGTCAGCTCCCCTTGCCAGGCCCAAGCTGCACATGGAATGTTTCCAGTTTACTGTTTTCAAAGGCTTTTGGATTACATTAAGAAATAGAGGTTCCTAGAATATACAAAATTCAACTTGGTTTTGAATTCATTAGCTCAAATCCCTATGTGTTCCTATTGTAATTCTTCCCTCCGGCATAAATAATTCCTCTGCTTTTAACAAGTCTTTGTAGCAAGTCTGCAGCTCACAAGCTTTAGATATCCTCTGATATCAGTTTTAAATCTCCTGAGCTGTGAATGGTCCCTGGCAGCTCTCTGCCAAGCAATCGTTTTAGCTTCTGACAATCTGTGGATAGCTGAAGCTACTGATCAAAACAAGAATATGGGGCATCCTTAGTTATCCCAGAAAATCCTGTGGGGAAAACGAGTGTTCTGTCCCAAGGCCCCCACAGATTAGTAGGTTTCATCTAGCTGAGGGTAATGGTAAAGAGGGCCATTCATATTGAGGCAAAACTGTCAAAAATATTTTAACACTTAGATTTATTTCTCTGCCTTATAGTAGTTTAAGTAGGCTTTCTAATTCTGCTCACAATCTAAGAGATTTATTACTTGCAATTTTCTCTGGTCCTGAAGCACCAAGACTGAACATTTTCTATTCACACGGGGGCCTCAGAATCTATGTAAGAAGCCAGGCTGTCAGTATATGTCTTTATATCCACGAAGGCAGTCTGTGGAGAAGGTGTCAAAAGCACGAGGTGAGTCATCTTCTGTTTCTTTATCAAAAGGTTGCAGAATTTAAGACCGTGGAAGTCATCTGCTAGATTGCAATGAACAGATCCTCTGGTGGGTGGGAAATATTCCACAAGCAGCTTGGGGGAGCAGAAGATATCTCTAAACAGACTTTCAGTTGTGTGAGGCAGGGTGGGGGTAAGGAAAAAAGCGTGAGCGGTGGGGAGTGTGTTGATCTGGGACAAGGCTATCCCTTTAAGCAAGCCCTCCGCCTGGGAGCTAGGAGGGCAAGGGAGATTCAGTTACAAGACCAAAACGTGTGTGGGCTGTGGGCTGGGGACAGTGCTTCTCAATCACCTTTCCATCGGATTTCGCACCTCGACCACACCCTCACCTTCCTCTCTCCAGCCCTCTCTCTATCTCACTGCCTGTGGGCTGCCTCCCTCCACACCCCACTGCCACCCTGCCATCTTTATATTTCCAACAAGGAACACAGCGAACTGTAAGAGATGACTTTAATTTCAGCATCTACATCTGCCAGAGGCTTAACTTACACCTCACAGTTGTTTATCTTTCTGTGCTATCCTCCCCAAATCTTCACCCCCAACATGCTTCTTCCTTGCTTTCTGACTCTGCTCTGCTTGGTTATATGATCTCTTCCCCTTCTCGCTATTTTTTTCTCTTGAGTGAAAAGAGAGGGATGGAAGGGAGCGGAGAAGGTGAGAGATGAGTAAGAAAATGTGTCTGATACAGATTCCATGTAGGATTGACCTTGTGTCTGTCTAAATGATTCGTTGATCTAAAAGAATTGCCCTCTGAAGTGTTTTAATTCTTTCAAGAGGGATCTAGGGATGTGAGCCATAAAGCTTATTCAATTTGGGGATTTTTATGAAGAAAAATATAAGACCAGAAATACAAACCAAGTACACAATGTCTCAAAGCATAAAGTGAGTCATCTGATTTTTTCTTTACAACAAAACATTGCAAATTTTAAAGACATTTGAAGTTATTTGCCAGCTTACAGTGAACAGAGCCTATAGTGGGTTTTTCCCATATTTGGGAAACCATTCTCTTTTTTTCCTGGTCACGGACATTTGGATTTTCTTTTGCAAAATTATCTCTGCTCCACTGTTCCTGGTTTTGGTGCAATTGTCAGTCAAGGTACCCTGACCTCCTTCAGGGACAAGTTTCATTCACTTCAGGCCATCTGGACTTTGGGTCTTGAGTTAACGGATAGAAGAATAAAAGTCACAGCCTTTCAGAGAGGTTGCTTGTCATCAGCAGCATGCTGATAGAACTGTCACTCACTCCTGCCATCCAACTCTGCTGAGCTGCCCTGCCAGACCCGGCTCTCTTCAGTCCTCTTAATAATTACAGTGCCGTTGCAAACCCTTCTAATAAGCTCACTTTAGTTAAATTACCCAGGCTTTGTTTTTATGGTTTGCAACCAAAGAAAACCAACGCATGCTGGTGTCCCGAGTTAGTGAGGTGGTAGGTGATTTTAAGAGAAACTAGCTATTCCAAAATATTCCTCCACTTTCCTAAGAGTACAAACATTATTTTATTATTTAAAGTTCTGAAAGAGCTGTTTAAGTAGAAGCTGATACTTTCTAACACTGCAACAATATATAAAAGACTTAGGAAGCAGTTTCAAGCACCTGTAATAGATGTGGAGAAAGTGATGGGTCACTAAAGCAAGTCTGGTGTTCTTACATCCAGAAGGGTTTAGATAAGGGATCACCGGCTGAAATATCTATAGAGGATGAGCAGCGATGCAGATGAGTCATCCTATACACACTCACTTCCGGGAACAAATGATCCTGCCCACGTTACTTTGGCTTCTCCTGTCTTTCTTTCCAGTTTCCACCTTGGGCACAGACATGTCCAGAGATGCGCTGCTGGGTTCTAAAGGAAACACCAAGGCCAGTGTAGTGAGGAATGGCAGCTGAAGCTCACTTTCCTTTTCAGAGAAATAATAGGGTCATCAAGACTCAGGAAACGGTGAACATACGCCCTTTACATGGGGCAACATTCCTGAATTTTTAAAGTTGGGAAAATTATTAGTATCTTTCTTTAATGTGCGTGCAGTCACCTGCTTACTATATACTGGTAACTAACTTGATTAAAAAAAAAAATGGGTTAGGCCAAGAAAACAAGTATGCATTCTATTCCTGGGCTATGCTGCTGCTGCTGCTGCTAAGTCACTTCAGTCGTGTCCAACTCTGTGCCACCCCATAGACGACAGCCCACCAGGCTCCTCTGTCCCTGGGGTTCTCCAGGCAAGAATACTGGAGTGGGTTTCCATTTCCTTCTCTGCTGGGCTATACTAGGGCTGCGGTAATCCATATAGGTTTAAGGAATGTAAAACGCTTACTGGGGCTTCCCAGAGGCTCAATGGTAAAGAATCCACCTGCCAATGCAGGAGACCTGGGTTCTATCCCCAAGTTGAGGGCAGATCATCTGAGGAAGGAAATGGCTACTCACGCCAGTATCTTAGCCTGGGAATTCCTATGGACAGAGGAGCCTGGAGGACTGCAGTCTTGGGGACTAAACAGCAACAATAAAACGCTTGCTGAACACAATATTTAAGTGAACAAAATATTTTTAGAAACTAAGTTCATCAACTAGAACAAGCCGCCACAGTCATGGAATACATCCTTGAGGGTGTCCTGATGGATCCTGCAGGCCCAGCAAGGGATGGCGAATAAGCAGAGAGAGGAAATTTTATGCTGGCAGCTCTGGGGGTGCATTCTGATGCATTTCTTCAGGCCAGGCTGGTGAACCATATCTGAGTCAGTAAGTGGTTTGATTATCTCATTATAGATCCTAGAAATAATTTTTAAAATATATATTGACACTCTAAATTTATGAAGTTACTCATCCCAGATCTTGGAATTCCCAAAAGTTAAAAAAGGATGTTGTGTCCACGTCAAGTTGCTTTTAGATGACTGCATTTTACTACATGGGTTGCCCAGAAAAATGGACCACTGTCTTGCCAGTGAGGCTCTTCAATGAAGCGAGTAAGACTGGCGTTGCTGTTCAGAGGTTAGTTAAACTACAGTGGCTTTGGAAGGGTAGTTTCCAGAATACATCCGCCTTATTTACAGCCAACAGCAGCAAGAGACGGCAGATATTTCTCTGCTGTGACACGGGGCTCCCAGATGCTGAGACGGTAAATGGTTCTTGACATACACTGGTTTGAGGGAAAGGATTGTAAGTGGGAGGCGAAATGACAGAGTGGATTCCTGCATCCTGATGATTACAAAGGACCGAGAAGCGATCCAATCTTACTTACCCTCTAGATTAAAGCAATTGAGAAAACAAAATAATACAGCAGGAAATCAACCAGTATAATGCATAGTGACCGTCTCAAAAGATATGTGGCACAGGTCTAAGTGTGTCTGAGAAAGTAGGAGAGTCTGCTAACTCTTGGAAAGGTTTCTTCTGATAGATGCCACCGCAGTATTTACTGGTTTTAAGTGGTTCATTTTTCGTACCCCAGGCATCCTGCATGCCTACATTCAAAATAAACCTAGTTGATTTGGATTTCAGAAATATGCAAAATGCAAGTGGAAGAATTTGCTAGTTTGACTTCTCCTGCTCGCTGATGCACTGGGCCGTACCCATATCTTATCTGTTTCTCATCATGATTAATCCTATGCTATCAGGCTTCTATCATTACTTACTAACCTAGTTGTGCCTGACTTTTTTGTGACTCCATGGATTGGGATTTTCCAGGTGAGAATACTGAGGTAGGTTCACATTTTCTTATTCCAGGGGACCTTCCTGACTGAGGGATCAAACCTGCGTCTCCTGCACTGCAGGTGGATTCTTTTAGTTCAGTTCAGTTCAGTCACTCAGTCATGTCCGACTCTTTCAATCATTACTTACTAACCTAGTTGTGCCTGACTTTTTTGTGACTCCATGGATTGGGATTTTCCAGGTGAGAATACTGAGGTAGGTTCACATTTTCTTATTCCAGGGGACCTTCCTGACTGAGGGATCAAACCTGCGTCTCCTGCACTGCAGGTGGATTCTTTTAGTTCAGTTCAGTTCAGTCACTCAGTCATGTCCGACTCTTTCCGACCCCATGAATCACAGCACGCCAGGCCTCCCTGTCCATCACCAACTCCCAGAGTTCACTCAAACTCATGTCCATCGAGTCAGTGATGCCATCCAGCCATCTCATCCTCAGTTGTCCCCTTCTCCTCCCGCCTTCAATATTTCCCAGCATCAAGGTCTTTTCAAATGAGTCAGATCTTTACATCAAGTGGCCAGAGTATTGGAGTTTCAGCTTCAACATCACTCCTTCCAATGAATATTCCGGACTGGCTTCCTTTAGGATGGACTGGTTGGATCTCCGTGCAGTCCAAGGGACTCTCAAGAGTCTTCTTCAACACCACAGTTCAAGAGCATCAATTCTTCGGCGCTCAGCTTTCTTTATAGTCCAACTCTCACATCCACACATGACCACTGGAAAAACCATAGCCTTGGCTAGATGGACCTTTGTTGACAAAGTAATGTCTCTGCTTTTTCATATGCTGTCTAGGTTGGTCATAACATTCCTTCCAAAGACTGTTTTTTAATTTCATGGCTGCAATCACCATCTGTAGTGATTTTGGGGATTCTTTACTGCTAGGTAAATAGGTGACCAGGGAAGGCTTTTATTACTTAGGTAAAATATACCAGCTCTAGGAGAATAGATCTGATTTCTTATTAATACAGAAAACTAATGTTGTATATGTGAGCATATAGTGGTAATATGGCAAGTAATATGCTCACTGTCTCATTTAAATTTTAATTCTCACATCAAAATGTCATCTAAATCATGGTATGTTACTTCTATTTTTACATTTGAGAAATTAAATTATTGGCTCAATATTGTACATTTTATAAGTAGAACAGTGTAGACTTGATCTTAAGTCTGTCCGATTCTAAATTGTACATCTGACCTGAAGCAGAATGACCGAGAGGTGGCAGATGGGACGCGGATATTCCTACACAGGCCAGCGTTTAGCATAGATCTCACAGCACAGGGTCAAGGGAGGTGGCCATAG
Organism: Connochaetes taurinus; assembly: GCA_006408615.1. NCBI lineage: Eukaryota > Metazoa > Chordata > Mammalia > Artiodactyla > Bovidae > Connochaetes > Connochaetes taurinus. Next base: position 268,917 of record SJXO01003155.1, read on the forward strand.
GCTCAGAAAGCAATTCCCCTGTAGAGATGCACACCAGGGACTCGAGGTCAGGGCTAGTGTGTGAGTGTGTGAGTGTGAGTGTGTGTTCCTGCTTCCACTCCCACCAAGTTCACAACTTAGTGGTTTTTACAAAAGGCTGTCTGGTAAATATGCACTGATTAAACGTTAGTGTTGCTGAATGTAGGGAGTTTGGGAAGAGGCTGACACTTGATTGGGAGTGCACACGTAGCTCGTCAGTGGCTTGAGAGAGTCTAGAGAGGCAGGTCCAGGTGCAGCCGTGTGGTCAGAGGAAGGAGTCTGTTTCCAACCTGCACTTGCATGGAAAGAACGTGGTTGACCGCACTGACCTGGACTGATATAGGGGCTGCTGGAAGTCACGAAGGGCACACGCGTCCCGAGCCCATCGTCCCTCGCCAGTGGCCGGAAAAGAAGAGCCATGGGGGAACTACAGGGCACGAGGGTGGCGGGGGAGGCCACAGGACAGCGTGGAGACGGGCGGAGGCCACAGGACAGCGTGGAGACGGGCGGAGGCCACAGGACAGCGTGGAGACGGGCGGAGGCCACAGGACAGCGTGGAGACGGGCGGAGGCCACAGGACAGCGTGGAGACGGGCGGAGGCCACAGGACAGCGTGGAGACGGGCGGAGGCCACAGGACAGCGTGGAGACGGGCGGAGGCCACAGGACAGCGTGGAGACGGGCGGAGGCCACAGGACAGCGTGGAGACGGGCGGAGGCCACAGGACAGCGTGGAGACGGGCGGAGGCCACAGGACAGCGTGGAGACGGGCGGAGGCCACAGGACAGCGTGGAGACGGGCGGAGGCCACAGGACAGCGTGGAGACGGGCGGAGGCCACAGGACAGCGTGGAGACGGGCGGAGGCCACAGGACAGCGTGGAGACGGGCGGAGGCCACAGGACAGCGTGGAGACGGGCGGAGGCCACAGGACAGCGTGGAGACGGGCGGAGGCCACAGGACAGCGTGGAGACGGGCGGAGGCCACAGGACAGCGTGGAGACGGGCGGAGGCCACAGGACAGCGTGGAGACGGGCGGAGGCCACAGGACAGCGTGGAGACGGGCGGAGGCCACAGGACAGCGTGGAGACGGGCGGAGGCCACAGGACAACGTGGAGATGGCTTCTGGATGAGCAGTAAGCAGGTCAGACTCATGCTGGAGGAAGGATGCAGCGGGTATTGTGAGGGAGATGGACAGGCGGGACAAGGTCTGGACAGACCACTGGTATTATCTTTGGGGATGGGGTGAAGGAGGAAGCAGAGGACGCCGTGGTTGGTTGGCAGTGAGGATCACACCGCTGGAGGCTGGCCTGGGGTACTGAGTCTGACAAGGATTCTCACAGAGATGGATGGCGGCCTGCACAGCACAGAGATCTGAGAAGTGCTGGGGTGAAGACACAGCTAAAGGGAATTCTGGCAAAGCATACATCAGTCCTGAGTGGATAAAGCAGTACCTGTGGGAAATATGTTGTCTTGTTTTCTCAAAGATATACACAGAGTTCCAAACAAGAGCAAGGAGAGATGAGAAAGCCTTCCTCAGTGATCAGTGCAAAGAAATAGAGGAAAACAACAGAATGGGAAAGATTAGAGATCTCTAAGAAAATTAGGGATACCAACAGAACATTTCATGCAAAGATGGGCTCCATAAAGGACAGAAATGGTCTGGACCTAACAGAAGCAGAAGGTATTAACAAGAGGTGGCAAGAATACACAGAAGAACTGTACAAAAAAGATCTTCACAATGTAGATAATCACAATGGTGTGTTCACTCACCTAGAGACAGACATCCTGGAATGCAAAGTCAAGTGGGCCTTAGGAAGCATCACTACAAACAAAGCTAGTGGAGGTGATGGAATTCCAGTTGAGCTACTTCAAATCCTAAAAGATGATGCTGTGAAAGAGCTGCACTCAATATGTCAGCAAATTTGGAAAATTCATCAGTGGCCACAGGACTGGAAAAGGTCAGTTTTGATTCCAATCCCAAAGAATGCTCAAACTACCACACAATTGCACTCATTTCACATGCTAGCAAAGTAATGCTCAAAATTCTCCAAGCCAAGCTTCAACAGTACGTAAACGATGAACTTCCAGATCTTCAAACTGGATTTAGAAAAGGCAGGGGAACCAGAGATCAAATTGCCAACATTCGCTGGATCATCAAAAAGGCAAGAGAATTCAAGAAAAACATCTACTTCTGCTTTATTAACTGTCCCAAAGCCTTTAACTGTGTAGATCACAACAAACTGTTGAAAATTCTTAAAGAGATGGGAATACCAGACCACCTGACCTGCCTCCTCAGAAATCTATATGCAGGTCAGGAAGCTTGGAAAAACTGACTGGTTCCAAATTGGGAAAGAAGTACGTCAAGGCTGTATATTGTCACCCTGCTTATTTAACTTATGTGCAGAGTACATCATGCGAAATGCCAGGCTGGATGAAGCACAAGCTGGAATCAAGATTGCCAGGAGAAATACCAGTAACCTCAGATACGCACATGACACCACCCTTATGGCAGAAAGTGAAGAGGAACTAAAGAGCCTCTTGATGAACGTGAAAGAGGAGAGTGAAAAGCTGGCTTAAAACTCAACATTCAAAAAACCAAGATCATGGCATCTGGTCCCATCACTTCATGGCAAATAGATGGGGAAACAGTGGAAACAGTGAGAGACTTTATTTGGGTGGGAGGCTCCAAAATCACTGCAGATGGTGACTGCAGCCATGAAATTAAAAGACGCTTGCTCCTTGGAAGAAAAGCTATGACCAACCTAGACAGTGTATTAAAAAGCAGATACATTAATTTGCCAACAAAGGTCCATATAGTCAAAGCCATGGTTTTTCCAGTAGTCAAGTATAAATGTGAGAGTTGGTCTATCAAGAAAGCTGAGTGGTGAAGAACTGAAGTTTTTGAGCTGTGGTGTTGGGAAGACTCTTGAAAGTCCCTTGGACTACAAGGAGATCAATCTAGTCTATCCTAAAAGAAATCAGTCTTGAATATTCATTGGAAGGACTGATGCTGAAGCTGAAACTCCAATACTTTTGCCACCCGGTGAGAAGAACTGACTAATTTGAGAAGACCCTGATGCTGGGAAAGATTGAGGGCAGGAGGAGAAGGGGACGGCTGAGGATGAGATGGTTGGATGGCATCACTGACTCAATGGACATGAGTTTGGGTGGACTCTGGGAGTTGGTGATGGACAGGGAGGCCTGGCGTGCTGTGGTCCATGGGGTCACAAAGGGTCAGACACGCCTGAGCGACTGCACTACTACTACTAGTGGTCTCTGCCGGGAGCCGCCACGGGAGAGCCCACCCATGACGAGGTCCTGTGGGAGAGAACTGTTAAGCAAGGCTTCAGAACTCAACGGGCTCCCTAGGCTTTCTCGAACGTCTACCCCTAAACCAGAATCTGTCTGTTTTACTATTTCATGACTTTCACCAACTCCTCTGACATTAACAGGGGGCTAACCCTGATCACCTTTCTCTGGAAAAAATTAACTTAGGGCTATAGCTAATAAGTCTCCTGGACATGAAAGGAATATTTCCAATCAAAACCCCTCTGTTAGCATTATAGCTTGCTTGGCAGGTTTATCCAGACTCTTGCAGCTACACATGTGATTATTCACAGCCTCCCAACTGTGAGAGGCATGGAAAGCCTAAAACATAGAGCCTTTTAAAGAGTTAAAAGTTATTAGAGTAGTGCTAATGTAGGATTTCATTATTGGGCCAATGCTTGTTGCTAAGTTCCCATATCTCTTATCCACTGTGCATCTGGGAGTGCATTAGTTAACATAGTTGAAAAGTAAGAAAAACAAGTGTAGCCTTGAAATTAACCACATCAGACTTTTGAGCTAATTGGTTCTTTCTTGTAACTCACTGCACCTTTGCTTCATGAGAATGTAACTCTGTTTAATACTTTTTGAGGCTGACATAGATTAGAAATATAAGAAAAAACATTTCAAGGGAAAATAAGTTTTCTGGTTGAGAAACCTTTATCAAAAGAGGGTCATAAAATGTTCACAGGCCTCCAAGGCCAGAAGATAATGTACACAATATTGCTTATGGGAAAGGTTTGCAGAAAAAATCCTGGTTTCAATAAAGACAAAACAGACGTAATGTTTGGGCTGACTCTGTATGACTTTGCATCTTTCATTTCCCTCTATGTACAAGTAAAGGTATAAAAGACCCTTTTGAAAATAAAAACAATGGGCCTCACTTGAAGAAGCTTGGTCACCCCGTGTTTTTCTTTTTTCTCTTTTTTTTTTCTCTCTTACTTTCTTTTTCCAGACTGACCCCTTGGAGCATAGAGGCTCCCTGCATTCACTTATCTGCCTGGGTTTCTAAGACCTGCATGGGAAGATGTTCTGCATCTTCACTCCCTTGGGAGACCAGAAAGGCACCTGTGGCCTCCCTGAACAGGGCAAACTTCTTGTCTTGAAGTTTTATTGGCTTTCTATGTAAACCAAGGAATATCAGCCTCTTTCTCTCCTCTGTTTTCTTATCTACAATAGTCTTTCCTTATCTCTCTCTAAATCAATCACCGACACCGTTTTTCCTTCAGGTTCCCCTGGATCCTGCGGGGGCTGGACCCCGGCAGTTCTCAATGGGATTGAGACAGAAATAACTTAATCTTTTCTTTTCTTTATGCCCCATTATTTTCTTAACAAAATCTTTCCAACCCCCGCCCCCCCCCCCCACAACAGTGTTTAAGTCAATCAGTACAAACATTTCAGATTTTCTGTGAACTCGTTATCTCCCCAAAAGATTAAGGAGGGTTTCTGTAACTCAAAAACAAACAAACAAAAAAGCTTATTTTACTAAAGTTTTGAAACAAGTTTGGAGCACAGTTAAGAAACAGGAAGCGAGGCACTCTGAAGGGTTCTTCTCATTTGCATGTCGCCATTGTCCAGTTTACAAGAATTCAGCTTTGCACCTTCCTCAGGAAGTATCTTTATTCCTGCTGACAGTAGAATTAATGGCTGTGCTCAGAAGAAGATCAACTGTCAAAAAAAGTTTAATTCTTATAGTAATTGTCTTCCCTTTCTTTGTGCTGTGTAAGCTCTTTTTTCTTTTCTGGATTAAATGATGTATTATTCAGGATTCTTCATGGCAGACCACAGGAGCTGCCAAATTAAGCAGAATGGGATTGATTAAAGGATGTAGGTAGCTCGCAGAATTTTTGGAGGGTTAAAGAAACAGTCTCTAGCCTGAGCCTGCAGAAATACACCCCATGTTGGCTTTGCTGTATGACTGACTGAGGGAACTCAAGCCCGGGCTGGGTCACAACCTGGGGGCGGGATGGGGAGGGCGGTGGAGGGAGGTTCGAGTGGGAGGAGACAGATACACCTATGGCTGAGTCATGCTGATGTTTGGTGGAAACCAATACAATACTAGTAAGCAATTAGCCTTCAATTAAAAAGAAATTAGTTCATTTTAAAAAATACAGTTAATTAAAAAGAAGGTCTTTTCCAATGAGTCAGTTCTTCACATCAGGTGGACAAAAGATTGGAGTTTCAGCGTCAGCATCAGTCCTTCCAGTGAATATTCAGGACTGAATTCCTTTAAGATTGACAGTCCAAAGGACTCTCAAGAGTCTTCTGAACGCCACAGTTCCAATGCATCAATTTTCCAGAGCTCAGCCTTCTTTATGGTCCAAACTGCATGGCGCGCACTGAGACGCTGCTGCTTCTGCCACACTGAAGCCGGTATTGTTACTGCCAACACCAGAGTCAGGCAGCTTCTGTTGCTGTTTTTATCATGTTTGCACACTTATTTATTCATGATCCACAGAGCCATGTGGGTACGTAGACATGGCCTTTCCATCACGTGGACATTCTGAGACTATCATGTCTTATATTTTTACAACCTCAGAAAGCATGCAGCTCACAACCAGACCTAACCACGGTAACTGGTATGTGGCATCGGGGCTCAGGGATGTGAAGTGACCTGTCCTGTCTTGTCTGGAGCAAGAAGCAGGGCAGGCTGTGGACTCTGTGGCAGGAGCTGCCACAGTCTCCAACCTCAGCTTCCCCGGGCGCCCACAGGACCTGTCTGGGGTCCGTGACTCTCAGAAGGCATTGTGTTAGAAGGCGGCACGCCAGCTTTATGTCACAATAGCATTGAAGTAAGGATTAAGAACAGTATACACCCATTCCTTCTCAAGGGAGAATAAGGCTTATTTTTAGAATAAGTTATTGTTTACTACAGTAAAATCCATTTCCTGAGGAATAAAAGTCAAAATAATTAACATAAATCCAGAAGAAAAACAATGTTATAACACCTAACCCAGAAGATGTCACTTGTTTCAGCCACTTAACCTCCATATCATTAGGCTAAATGAATGATTAATGACCCATCCCAAACAAAATCAGTTATAGCTTTGGTTCAGATAAAACAAAGTCTAATTTTTAACTGATTATACATTTATAGAGTACTTCTTAAGAATATACGGTCTGTATCTTTAAGGAACTTTATCTCTTTGGAGGGAAATAAGACTAACAAAAAAGAAAATCTTAGCAAAGAAGTGATTGTAGTTCAATTACTGTGAGAGCCAGAGCGGTAAGCAACAGGCAAAACTTGACATTATGTGGCATATTTGGGTTGAAAATCAGATTGCAATGTACTGAATTCAGTTTCTCAAAGACTAGCATTTTATCTCTTAGGAAAGCATGTTCATAAAGCAGAGTCATTCAGAGAAGACTTTTTTGAATATTTAGGCATTACACTCATGGTATAAATAAATTCCCAAGGTTGAAAAAAAGGGGGGTAGAAGGAAAGAGAGACCACTCATTTGTTACCCTCACTATGACTGCATCTTCATAATGACAGCAGCAAGTGCCAGAAACCTCAGCAAACATGTTCTTCAAGTAGGGACTTTCATCCCAAGTATCATTTATAAGTGATAAGTCTCTACCTGATGGACTGACATCATAGGAATGTTTTGTATCTCTAAAGGAAGATACATGGTCCTTGTTCAAAGGCATAAAACAGCAATGCAGGTATAAATATGCTTGCTTTTGTAGGTGGGCATTCTTTTGTGTTATACGTGTGTTGCAATTTTGCCTAGTAAAGAACATGAATTATACTAAAGAAAAACTGATACGACCTCTTGATTATGCAAAGTCTTTGCATTTTCAAATAACCTTCCACTGATTTAAGTGTCTTTTTATTTCTATTTTTTGTCAATTTTCTTAAAGAGACGTCTCTATGTTCTATGAGGAAATTTTCATAAGTGCTTATTCTGGCTTCACAGATACTCTAGTGTCTTGCTGCTACTATAACAAATTACAAAAAATGTCATGGCTTGAAACAACACAAATTTATTATGCTATACTTCTGGAAGTCAGAAGACCAAAATCCATCTCAGGGGCTAGAATCACTGAATTAGAACATAGATATCTTACGGGAGAGGGTGGGATATTCAGCCCACCACAGTGGGAACCACCAATCATTTATGAACTGGGTCTTTTTCTTACAGAAGTTTGTTACATACCTTAGTTACAATTTTAATGTTAGTTTTTTAGTGTCGGCCTAAGTTGTTTAGTTGCTAAGTCGTGTCCAACTCTTCACAACCCCATGGACTGCAGCCAGGCTTCTCTGTCCATGGAGTTTTCCAGGCAAGAACACTGGAGCGGGTTGCTATTTCCCACTCTAGGGAATCGTCCCAAAGCAGGAATCAAACCTGCATCTCTTACGTCTGCTGCGTTGTATGCAGATTCTTTACCACTAGCGCCGCCTGCGAAGCCCCTATTCTAGCAGTACCCGTGGGTAGGGAAAAAGGGAAAGGTGAAACAAAAGCAAATGAGCAAAGAGGATCTAATTAAACTTAAAAGCTTTCCATAGCAAAGGAAGCTATCGAGAAAACAAAAACATAACCTACAGAATGGCAGAAAATATTTGCAAATGATGTAACTGACAAGTGGTTAATATCCAAAATTCACAAATCGTTCATACAACTCAATATTTTTTTAAAAAAACAAGTTATTCAATCAAAAACCCGGCAGAAGAGTTGAACATTTTACCACACAAGACAGACAGATGGCCAACAGGCTCAAGAAAGATGCTCAACATTCTAGTTACTAGAGAATGTGAATCAAAACCACAGTGAGGTATTGCTTCATACCTATCTCAGAATGTCAAAAAGTCTACGAATTATAAGTGCTGGGGAGGATCTGGGGAAAAGGGAACCCCTCCTGCATTGCTGGTGGGAATGTAAATCTACGCAATCACTGCAGAAATCACCATGGAGTTTATTAAAAAACTAAGAAGAATCACCACACTATCCAGCACTTCTTCTTCTAGGTTTATATCCAGAAAATACAGAAACACTAACTCAAAAGGACACACGCACCCCAGTGTTTATAGGGCATTATTCATAACAACTAAAATGCGGAAGCCACCCAAGTGCCTGCCAACAGACAGCTGGCTTAAGAAGATGTGGTGTGGGCGTGGTGTGCGCACGTGTGTATTCACACATATACATGAATAGATACTGTGTATATATATACTTGTAGTATATATATGTATATGTGTGGTATATATAGACACCTATGTAGATGTGGTGTGTGTATATGCATGTGTAGACGTAGAGGTGTGTATATATGTACCTGTGTGTGCGTATATATGTATATGCAGTGTATATAGAGATGTAGTATATGTATATATACATGTGTGGTATATATATGTATATGTGATGTGTGTATGTGTATTTATACACATATATATAAATATATACAAAAATACAGATGCACTATATATATGTACCCATATAGATGTGGTTGTATATATAGATATGTGATTGTGTATATACATATATATGTACCCATATAGATGTGGTTGTATATATAGATATGTGATTATGTGTATATATATGTACCCATATAGATGTGGTTGTATATATAGATATGTGATTGTGTGTATATATATGTACCCATATAGATGTGGTTGTATATA
>SJXO01003155.1:279553-307855 GCA_006408615.1 Connochaetes taurinus
AAAAAAAAAAAACAAAACCCGAACCATTATGTTGTATACCTGAAACTAAAACAACATTGTATATCAACTACACTTCGGTTTAAAAAAATACAGGAGCAGGTACTGATGTTAGTTGAAGCTTGGGAATAAGGTAACTTGAAAATGGTTTTAATAAGATGCGTGGAGGTAATTTGTGAATTTCATTTACTAGACTGCACCTGTTCCCTTTTCTGTAAAAACTGACAGTCTGTGGAAATCCCCAGCCTCTCCTACGGGGAACCATGCTCACCTGAGGTGGCAAGATATTGAGAAGAGAAGAGACTATCAATAATAGTTTTATATTTTTAAAACAATAATTTCCTCTTGGTTCAGACAGAAGCAACATGCTGTGCAAAATTATATATCATGTAGAAACAGCTGAGAAGTCAACATATATCACTATCAATGCTGCTTCTATGAATGCAAAAAAATCACCATATCCAACAATAATTTTTACTTTAACAGAGAGAAAAGGGGACACAAAAGGAAAACCAACTCATTCTTATAAATGGTTGGCTTAACACATAGTGAAGAAACTGACGTATAAATTGGCTTTGATGAATGCTTGTGTTAAATGTGGTTATTTATTATGAGTTCCATTACATAAATTGGTTTCAAAATTATAACAAATGTTCTTTATTAATCTTACCTTCTCTGTGGCTAGAGAATGACTCAAGGCAATTATCTTTCATGGACTTCAGCGTCATTAGTGCTGATGTACTGAGGAGGCCAGACAAATTCTAATAATGCACGGACAAGAGAAACATGTCTTTTCTTTGCTTCTTACCTGAGAGGCATTTTTCTCAGTACAGTTTTCTTGGACTCTGGTGAAACCCCTCAAGTCGTTAGATTCTGGTATTTTTGCAGTAACAGCAGCTGTAGATGTAAGAAATATCTTCCATATTATGTTCTTTATGGTATGGCATTTGAGATTTAAGCAGATGGCGTAGATTCTGGTCTTAAGGAACTTAGAGTTTATCCATGGTGGCACCAGTGTGCTCAGGCCACATTCGGCTACATGGGAGAGCTCAGAGTGTTTGCTCTGTGGTCCAGTGACAGATTGCAGAGCTGTCTTATTGCTTTCCTCTTCAGCTTGGGATATATAAATAACTGGAAGACAGTAACCTTCTGGGAAAGAAAAGAAGCTATTTCTTCCAAGATCTCTTTTATTGGCCCAATATTCAAGAAAAACAGAAGCAAAGAGTTAAAGAGTTACCCCAGCAGATGACCTTGAGCCACCTTTTAGTTGTCAGAGGCCATTTTTTCCTGTTATGAGCTTTTTCAGTTCCCTGATTATCTTTTCCTCTCCCCTGTAGATATGTTCTTGCCTTTTCAGCCCTTCTTACATTCCTAAGAGAGGAAAAACCAGAAGGAAAGAAGAATAATTCATTCTGCCAACTACGTATCTCTGACTGCAGATTGAAAGTGAGGTGCAGTGGTGTAGCTAAACAGGTGCCTGTAAGTCATGATTATCTAAGAGTATAACAAAAATAGGCAGGCAGAGTCATAGAATGCAGAAGTCACAGTTGGTATGCCTGCATTTTTCATTTTTGGATATATGGTGAGCGCCATATTGAATACACGTGTGAGCCCCTGAGCTAGGAGCTGGGTGCTAAAGGGTGAGGAGTGAGAGGGGAGAAGTCTACAGTAGCAGACACACTAACCAGCGGGCTGGCGCCTGCAAATGTGCCACATCGTGATGCCACTTGTTCAAAATTGCTATGCGTGCTTATGAAACTTGTAAGTTGGCACTCGTTGCAGCAGTGAGAGGCTGTCCAGCAAATTAAACACACGTGAAGCTATCTGATGGCTCTCTCTCCAGGGCGTGTTTGCATCGGCCACCAAGCGCTCGGCTGGGGCCTCNCGTCGTGATGCCACTTGTTCAAAATTGCTATGCGTGCTTATGAAACTTGTAAGTTGGCACTCGTTGCAGCAGTGAGAGGCTGTCCAGCAAATTAAACACACGTGAAGCTATCTGATGGCTCTCTCTCCAGGGCATGTTTGCATCGGCCACCAAGCGCTCGGCTGGGGCCTCTTCTGCATTGAGGTGCTACCGGGTGTGCGGCCTCTTCTAAATTCACTTCATGGTGCAAGGGGGTTGCGTCAGCTGCAGATTTCACGCCTGTATCTGAGTCAGCAGATGGAACAGGATGCAGAGGGCGGGCTCCCTCGCACTTTAGAAATGTTTGCTGGAAGTGTTAGCCGTCAGAGAGGCCAGGAAATGGAGCCTCGGTGCCAGCTGTTCACCTGCCCAGCTAACACCTGTGGGTTCTGGTACTGCTCAGGGTGCAGCCGTAGAATGCCGTAAAGAGCATCGCTCCTGCACTTAATGATAGCAGCAGCTGTGGCAGAAAGGCCAAACAGTCCGAAAACTCGTCACTTTCTTGAGCCCAGCAGAGAGCTGGTCATTACCAGTTAACCCAGAACCTGACAGAAGCGCATCCAAGGAGAACTGGGACATGAGAACTTGCTTTCCTGGGAGAGAAGCTATCACAGGTAAGAACTCAACATAACATTTTAATACAGCCCTGAAGACCAGCTTTGGGCTNTGGCACTCGTTGCAGCAGTGAGAGGCTGTCCAGCAAATTAAACACACGTGAAGCTATCTGATGGCTCTCTCTCCAGGGCGTGTTTGCATCGGCCACCAAGCGCTCGGCTGGGGCCTCGTCTGCATTGAGGTGCTACCGGGCGTGTGGCCTCTTCTCCTAAATTCACTTCATGGTGCAAGGGGGTTGCATCAGCTGCAGATTTCACGCCTGTATCTGAGTCAGCAGACGGAACAGGATGCAGAGGGCGGGCTCCCTCGCACTTTAGAAATGTTTGCTGGAAGCGTTAGCCGTCAGAGAGGCCAGGAAATGGAGCCTCGGTGCCAGCTGCTCACCTGCCCAGCTAACACCTGTGGGTTCTGGTACTGCTCAGGATGCAGCCGTAGAATGCCGTAAAGAGCATCGCTCCTGCACTTAATGATAGCAGCAGCCGTGGCAGAAAGGCCAAACAGTCCGAAAACTCGTCACTTTCTTGAGCCCAGCAGAGAGCTGGTCATTACCAGTTAACCCAGAACCTGACAGAAGCGCATCCAAGGAGAACTGGGACATGAGAACTTGCTTTCCTGGGAGAGAAGCTATCACAGGTAAGAACTCAACTTAACATTTTAATACAGCCCTGAAGACCAGCTTTGGGCTGACAACAGAATGTGAACCCTGGGACAGAAACGCCGGAGAACTTACATCATCTCCGGTTTCCCTGCCAACAAGCAGGTACCAACACAAAAGGTCAGCAACAGCCCTAAACATGGCTCCTTGTGTTGCAGGCCTGAAGCAGCGACAGCGCTGTTGGGGAGCACAGGCCACTCTCCCCATGTCCTCTGTGAAACGGAAGGGTTAAATCCTTGCAGGCGGGGAAGCAAAACCCGATGCCCTGAAACTGAAGGTGTCAGTCGCTCAGTCCTGGCCGACTCTTTGCGACCCCGTGGACTGTAGCCCGCCAGGCTCCTCTGTCTGTGCGATTCTCCAGGCCGGAACACTGGAGTGGGTTGCCTTTTCCTTCTCCAGGGGATCTTCCTGACTCAGGAATCAAACTCAGGTCTCCCACGTTGCAGGTGAGTTCTTGATCTTCGGAGCCACCAGGGAAGCCTATGATGCCCTCCGGGCGCTGGTGAAACTCACTGATTCTGAGAGAAAGAGCAAGACCTTTTCCATCAGAATAAGGAGACCAGGTCTATAGCTGGGAGTGGGGCAGAATCACTGAGAAAAACCTATGCCCTCGACTCAGGAACGCTGTGATCAAGACCGAGGCATGCACAGGGCCACAGACAACGTCACCCTTCTCCCACGCTGATTAGCACCGAGTAACTGGTAACAGTGCCTGGCTGCTTGCAGAGGGGCCAGCACACGCAGAGCTCCCCCCCGAGACACAGAACAAGGGGAGGGCTTGAGGTTGAAGAAGGAGCTGACGGTGAAGAAAAGCCTCTGGTGAACCAGCCCACACACTAAGCAGAAGTAACATCGATGATCCGAAGTCTATCTTACACTGAGTGATTACAGCTACTACTCCAAACTCCAGTGAAATCCCTAACAATTAGGACCCTACCACTCCGTCCACACAGACAGAAACACACACCACACCAAGCCCAGCAGAAGAAATGTGTCCATTTCCAGCCCTAAACATTTTTATTTTTTTACCTCAGACTCTACTGTCCTGCACAAGAAGACAAAGGTTGCCTTGTCTTATTTTTCAATTGGTCATAACAGAGAAATGACTCTCTAAAGCAAAAATAGTAACAATGCACTGTGTGTTTACAGAATACGTAAAAGTAAAATATATGACAATAATAGCACAGAAAATGAAAGGAAGGAATTGACAATATACTGTTACAAAAGCTTTTTAATATTGTGGAGTGGTAATAAATTATTTGATGTATATTATAAATTCTAGGGCAACCACCAAAATATTAAAAAGGGGTGTAAAGTTTAGCTAATAGTGATAAAATAAGAACATTAAAAAAATTAAAAACAAGGCAGAAAAGGAAGGAAAAAGAACAAAGAATAGATGTAACAAAAAACAGCTTAATGGATAGTAGTCTTTAAGCATATCAGTAATTGCATTAAATGTAACTGCCTAAAAACACGAATTAAAACTTAAAAAATTGTTACAACAGATTAAAAAAGCAACTTACAATTATATGCTATCTATGGTAAATCAATTTTAGTTATAAAAACATAGCTTAAAAATAAAAGCAAAAATGGAGAAAAGATATTACCAAGTAAGTATTAATCAAAAGAAAGCTAAAGTAGCTGTATTAACAGAAGCAGGAGCGCCTGGCCTCATGTCTCTGGATCTGCCCTGGTATCCCTTAGTTTATAGCCTATGAGAACTTGAACAGAATTTGTACCCTCCTGTTGTGTGAAAACTGTATAAATCCTAATTACGCCCAATTGGTTCATAATGCTTTTCAGATCTACTATATTCTTCTACTTCTCTGTACACTCATGCTATTAATTTCTGAGGGTTTGATATTGAAACTCCAACTAAAGTCTTAATTTATTGACTTAAAACAAATAATTGCCATATACAGTGGAACTATATGTAACTTTGTTCTGTATTTTCCAAGTCTCATGTGAATGTATTATAATATTTTCATAATTTAAAAAATAAATAACATTTAAAATTTTTTTTAAATAGCTGAAAAAGAACTATTACCCAGAACAAAGAGACGTATAATGACAAAAACGTCAATACTTCAAGAAGAACTGAATATTTATATGCCTAATAACAAAGCTACAAAATATATGAGGCAAAATCTGATGAAGCTGAAAGGAGAAAAAGACAAATCCAGAGCTATCGTTGACTACATCAGCACTTTTCTTTTTGCTAGAACAAGCAGACAGGAAGTCAGTAAGGATATAGGAGATCCAGAGAACAGTACTAACCAACTTCACCTAGCTGATATTTCTAGAGCATTCTACCCAATTATAGCAGAATACACTTTTTTTTTTTTTTGCAAGCACACATGGAACAGTCCTCAAAATAGACCATATTCTGCACTGGAAATTTTAAAAAGTGAAATTAGTCAAAGTATGTTCTTAACTACAAAACAGAATTAACTCGAAATCAACAAGAAAACTTTCCAGAAAATCACAAGATATGTGGAGACTGAACAACTCACCTTTGAATATTAGATATCACACTGTTATTGAAAGAGAGAAAACATGATATCAGGGGCAACAAACCTTTTCTAGATATAGACATAGAAATGCAGTAACTGACAGAGTGACTCCAAGTTAGATCACTGAAACAAAATTATTTAATGCAATTGTTATGGGCTGAATTTGTATCTCACAAATTCATATGTTGAAGTCACCTAATTTGGAGATGGGGTCTTTGGGAGGCAACTGGGTTTGGATGAGGTCATGAGTGTGGGGCCCACAAGGTGGGCTTTAAAAGGGGGAAGAAAGACCTGAGCTCTCTCCCCATTGTATGAGGACCCAGTGAGAAGGCAGCTGGAAGCAAGCAAGCCAGGAAGCAGGTTCTCACCAAGAACTGAGTCTGCTGGCGCTTTACTCTTGGATTTCCCAGCCTCCGGAATGGGAGAAATAAATGTCTGCTGTTTAAGTCCCCGGGTCTCTGGTACTTTGTTAAAGCAGCCTGGATTAACTAAGATGGAAGCTCATGTTACTGAGATGGGGAGAATGGCCACTTCAGTTTTATTCAGTCCCTCACATCATGGCCGTGTATTCTTTTAAAAAGGAGCTTGACTTCTTAACTCGGTCTTGATCTTTCTGCTCATTGGCTCATTTATCAAGATTTTGGCTCCTCAGTGTATGCACCACCATAAACAAACAAAAAGACAAGCCACCGAATGGGAGAAAACATTTGCAAATAAAGTGATCAAAAAGGTATTAATCTCCAAAATATACAAACAGCTCATGCCGTTCTGTGTCAGAAAAACCAAACTACTTGGTCAAAAAATGGGCAGAAGACGCAGACAGACATTTCTCCAACTACAGGCCCAAGAGCGCATGGAGACAGCATCACTGCTTGCCAGAGAGATGCAGGTGAGGGATGCAGGTGAGGGCAGCGAGCGCGCCTGCCGCTGGCCAGAAAGGCTACCGGCGGGGAGCGCTTGAGGGGCCGGGAACGGAAGTGGGTGCAGCCACAGTGGGGAGCGGCACGGAGGCTCCTCCGAAAACTAGGAATAGAACTGCCATATGATCCAGCAGTCCCACTTTGGGGCATATTACCCGGAGAAGACGATAACCTGCAAAGCCACGTGCGCGCAGTGCTCACGGCAGCTCTGTCGCCGGCAGCGAGACACGCGGGTGACCTGCGCGCCCGCCAGCACGCAGCGCTCAGCAGGCCGGCTCCTCCTGCTTCCGTCCTCCACCCACCAGCGCTTCGTTCGACATTGGCTTTCCTACTATGCCCCTGCCAGGCTCCTCAACGTCCGCCCCAGTAATCCCCACGCTTTTGTGATAAGTGCAGCACCATTTGCACACTTTCATCTTGACTTAATGCTTAAATATCTTGATCAAGACATGTTCTTCCTCAGAAAAAAACAATTCCTTCTAATTACACCAAGTTAATAGATTCTACTTTGACCAAGAAAATATAATATGTACAATATTCTTAAATATGCCTGAGCACATAGTTATAATTTTTTTCCAAAACCTCTAACCAAAATCATTTCAGTCTCATTCAACCTAAGATCTGAACATCTCCAGCACACCACGTCTCTTTTCCAATGGATGCTATCACTACTTTGTTACTGAGTAATATTTTTTGTTCCAGTTGGATGATAAGCTCTACAGAGGCACGGACAGCCGCGTTTTTCCCGCTCATTGTGTTCCCAGTATCTCAACATACTCAGTTATTCCCACTATAATCCCCGCTGTTCCCACAGTGGTGCAGTAAGTATGGGTTTCATGAATGAATGAATGCAGGATCCACCCCACGGATATTTCTCTTCACATACACACACACACACACACACACACACACACACACACAGTTAATCATATGGGAATCTCAGACTTCTTTGCTAACAGGCATGCCCCAGGCTTTCTCTAGCAGGATTTGAGGCAGTTATCATGGTTATCTCATCATATTCATCAGATATGCCTATGCTTATTAGCTTCAGGCATACTTGAAAGCTTTTGAACTGTGGTGGTGGAGAAGACTCTTGAGAGTCGCTTGGACATCCAGGAAATCAAACCGGTCCATCCTAAAGGAAATCAATCCTGAATATTCATTGAAAGAACTGATGCTGAAGCTGAAGCTCCAATACTTTGGTCACCTGATTCGAAGAACTGACTCATTTGGAAACACCCTGATGTTGGAAAGACTGAGGGCAGGAGGAGAAGGGGATGACAGAGGATGAGATGGTTGGATGGCATCACTGCCTCAATGGACGTGCGTTTGAGTAAGCTCCGGGAGTTGGTGACGGACAGGGAGGCCTGGCGTGCTGCGGTCTGTGGGGTTGCAGAGAGTCGGATGTGACTGAGTGACTGAACAATAACAAAATACAGGCGATGCAGCAAGGGAAAAAAAAAGCCATTCCTGCCGTGATAGTTTATGGCAAAACAGAGGGATAGAAAAAGAAGCATCTAGTGCTGCACATACACGAGCCAGTAAACAAACCCAAGGCCTACAGTACTGTGCGTCCTGAGGCAGCAGTGCCGTGAAGATATCCCACGGCTCTAGCTCACGTCACAGGCAACGAATGCCCATGGCGTGTGTTGCAGTAACAGAGCTGGACAGAATGGTGGCCAGTTCTTTAACACTGTTACCATGCAAATAACTGCTGAATTTTCCTGAAGGTGAGCATTGCCAGTATTCAAAACCTCTGCTCCAGTCAAGGTCATGGCCTGTGTGCTATCACAGTATTATCACCAAAGAACATTATTCCTAAAATATCGCATGATCAAAACACTGGATTTTAAGAGGAATTCGGGGTCCAGCAGATTAGATGGAAGTTTTCTCATAACCAGCTTTTTGTGTCCACAGAGTTACTTTGTTTGCCCTGGTGGGTAGGGGTGAGGCACTCACAGGGAAGGTCTCAATGCTCCCTGGGCCATTTATTACCCATTATTTGGTTCTGTCCACTTCAACATTTTTCTTAGGGGCCAAAAAAAAAAAAAAAAAGACATGCTGGAGTGTAAACATCTGACATGTTGGATTCAGCTCAGAATCTCTGTGCAAGATACGTGATCTGGGGCAGGACTGCAACGCTAAGTCAAGTTTGGCCCATCCCCAGAGGGCAGGAATAAAGGGTCACTCTGCAAAGCATACGAGGCGGCAAGCTATGATGTCCTCCAAACCTTCTCAAGTGCAGGGCTCAGAGAAAACACTTTTAGCCAAAAAACCGATCATTTCTCCTACTAGGCAGTCCTCTCCTGCAGAAATGGCAATCCACTCCACCACTCTTGCCTGAAAAATTCCATGGACAGAGGAGCCTGGGGGGCTGTAGTCCGTGGCATCGCAGTAATTTGAACACGACTGAGCAACTTTCATTTTCTCCTGGAGAAGGATGACATCATTTAAACCCGACAGTTCCCTTCTTACCTCCTGTTTAACAGAGATCCAATGGCCATGAAATGTGGGAAGTAGCCAGGAAAGCAAGGAAGAGACTAAGCAGTTTAAGACATAGAAAGCTTAGTTGTCTACGGGAACAGTCAGGGAAGAACAGTCGTCTTTTATTTCCTAACATTTCCCCAAGGACAGCAGATGAGACTCTGCAAGTCAGTCCTTCTCTCACAGGATGAATCTTTCTCTGAAGTATACAAATGTACCAGAGTTGCAGTGGTTTTGGGGGTAGGATCATCTTAGCAGACACTTATTCCGCACTGGATTTGGACAGGGCTGACCTGCTCTTTATCCTATTGGCATTTTATTATGAATTTCATTGTGGCAATGGAAAGGATGAACCTGAATTTTTCAGCAATGGCAGCTAATGGCCCATTTATTCCTAGTGTCACTCTTCGCTCCAGGAAAAACAGGGTAATCTTGATCCCTGACGGATATTAGCATTTTGAAAAGAGCCTGATTCTTGCCCAATTTATAGTACATCCAGTCCTTTGAAAGACTTATTTTAATGCAAGGTCATGTTTGTGTGCAATTGATGTTGAATTTTTATGGCAGCTGAGCTTCATTTCAGAATCCAGTGCCATTGTTAAAACTTCACTTTTATTTCAGCACAAAGTTTGCATCCAGAGTTATCAAGTGCCTTGAGTTTGCTTCCAAAGAGAGTGTTTTCAAGCTCATCATCCTGTGACCAGGGACTCTTAGGCGTTCTTTGCTCGGTCATATGTTGTTCTGGTCTTTGATGGTGTTAAGAAAAACACATGACTCATCAAACTGGACCTCACCCTCCTGCAGGTCTTGACGATCTATTTTTTTTTTTTTTAATGTTTTTGATGTTAAACACTCTTCTGCTTTGAGATTTTTTCCCATCCTCTCCTTTACAGTTCTCTCCATCAAAATTAAGCTCACGCTACACTTTGTCTCATTCAGTATGACAACAGCCACCCAAATCACTGCCATCCTTGAATCCCTTTCTCGTCTTCACTGCATAGGCCATCCTCTGCTTTTGCCTGCCCCATCCATACTGTCCATGTACTACTTCAGCTATTGCTGCCTGGAAGTCCTGACTCTTACTTTTATTTTCCCTTTGTTTACATGGTCTTCTCCTACTTTGTGTAAGATCCTCCTTCTGTGAAAGTAAAAGCCAAGTAGGGACGTGAAGAAGGCTACCTGGATTTGCAGCTTGTGACTAGAAGATGTAGTGACGCTTGCCCATATGTTCAGTGCATGGAGCTGGAAGACAATGGTCAAAGCCCATCTCAGAGAAGGTTCCAAAAGTTAAATTTGTGATGGTCCGGGCAAAAGTCCTTCAGAGCAAGGGAATCTGACCTAGAGGTCCAAGAAGATGCTGAGCAGTCAGAGTGTAAAAGGGATAAGTTGAAAATTCGATCCAAAAACGGGAACCCAAGGAGAATGAGCAGAGGGTGTGGGCCGCAGGGTGCAGCCGGGTTTTCATGAGCATATGGAAGGATGGCTTCCTAATTCTTATGGATATTTTCATTGATTAATGAAGACCATCTGTAAAATGAGAGGCCGTGGAGTTTAACCTACCCTTTCTACTTTAATAGTGAGATAAGTGAAATCACTTTGGACTGGTGCGTTTAATCCAGATCTTAAATATTTAAGAAGGAGGAGGAGAAGGATGAAGAAAAAGAGCATGGCTTTCCGTGCCTTGCCCCCACGCCCACCCCCAGGCTTAGGAGGAATCCTATAGGCATATGGGAACAAGAAGCATAACGAACGTTGCTCTAAGCTATCCAGTCTCTTGTGATTCTTTTCTGTCTCTCTCTTTGTTTTGAACATGATTGTTGATTGATCTGCTGGTGACATCTCTATTGTGCTGGCATGGGGGTTGAGGAGAAAAGGAGAGGGTGCAAGACAGCTGAGAGAAAAGAGAAAATGAGGCAGAAAGAGGAGACCACTGAAGACTTCTGAGACCAGCTGACATCTTGCAGCCTAATGGGTCTGTGCCAGACTTTTCTTTTGAGCATCCTTATTCACCCTCCAAAGGCAGCGCAGGACAGCCTATGACTTCTGATGGTGTACACGGGCTGCGTTCCGGCCTCTGAATAGACTGAGTATCTTTTCAGAGGGACCTTTTCATGACATTCTGAGGATATGTCTAATGATTCCTCAGATGCTTTGCTGCATTCCAAACCACTCTTGTTTGGGGGCAGGGAGGAATATATCTTATTCTCTGAAAAGCAGAACCAGATTGGTTTGTCCTCTGGCAGCTGTTGACACCTGTATGGTAACCCACCAGGCGATGCCAAAAGAGGCTCCCTCCCACCTGCTCCATCCCAGGGAAGTGCTGGGACCACAGAGGGCCTCCAGCTGACTGTGTGCTTGACCCACAGACCTAAAGAGGGACTAAGCCAGATGCCCTTTCCTTCTGTAGAGGGACACATTTGCCAGTCACCTTAACCTAAAAGCAAAAAAAAAGAAGCAGCAGTCATTTTCATATCCAGCATTCCATATCTACTTTAATTAAAATGGATATCTATCTAAATTATTTAAAGAAGGTAGCTCTTTGATCATGAGTGCTTATTTCCAAAGACTAGAGACAGCAGAACTCAGCCTCCTCAAGTCCTAATTAAAGGTGATATCTTGCATTAGCATGTACCTACTTACTATGTTTGTCGCTTCACTAGTAAACGTAGTTTCATTGTTCTTATTTTTCTTGCTTAAAGAGATTGCTCCCACACAAGCAAACCCATCTCTCCCTTCCCAGAAAAGGCTAGTGGATCTTGTTGCAGTCTGGAGGATTCCTGAGGCATACAAATGGTGATAATTACTTAGAAACAATACAGAAAGCACTTTAGAATTCCCCAAGCATTCTAAAACTCTTTCTCACTCTAGTCTTTGCTGAAGACTGATTATTTGGAATTTGACGTCACCCACTAATTTCTGCAACAGCTGCCCGCCTCTTCTCGTTTCATTATTGCTGCTCATTCGCTCAGTCATGTCCGGCTTTTTGTGACCCCATGGACTGCAACACTCCAGGCCTCCCTCTCCTTCACTAACCCCAAGTTCGCTCAAACTTAGATCCATTGAGTCCATGATGCCGTCCAACCATCTCATCCTCTCCGCCCCCTTCTCCTCCTGCCCCAATCTTTCCCATTACCAAGTTCTTTTCAAATGAGTTGGATCTTCACATCAGGTGGCTAAAGTATTCCAAGCTTCAGCATCAGTCTTCCAATGAATATTCAGGTTTGATTTCCTTTCAGGTGGACTGGTTGGATCTCCTTGCAGTGCAAGGGACTCTCAAGAGTCTTCACCAGCACCACAGTTTGAAAGCATCAATTCTTCAGCATTCAGCCTTCTTTATGATTCAACTCTCACATCCATACATGAGTACTGGAAAAACTACAGCTTTGACTATACAGATCTTTGTTGGCAAAGTGATGTCTCTGTTTTGAATATGCTGTCTAGTTTTGTCATAGCTTTCATTCTAAGGAGCAAGTGTCTTTGATTTCATCGCTGCAGTCATCACCATCTGCAGTGATTTTGGAGCCCAAGAAAAGGAAGTCTGCCAGTGCTTTTACTGTTTCCCCTTTTATTTGCCATGAAGTGATAGGACTGGATGCCATGATCTTAGTTTTTTGAATGTTGGGTTTTAAGCCAGCTTTTTCACTCTCTTCTTTCACCCTCATCAAGAGGCTCTTTAATTCCTCTTTGCTTTCTGCCATTAGTGTGATATCATCTGCATATCTGATGTTGTTGATATTTTCCCCAGCAATCTTGATTCCAGCTTGTGATTCACCCAGCTCAGCATTTCTTGGGATATACTCTGCACATAAGTTAAATAAGCAGGGTGACAATATACAGCCTTGATGTACTTCTTTCCCAATTTTGAACCAGTCTGTTGTTCCATGTCCAGTTCTAACTGTTGTTTCTTGATCTGCATACAGGTCTCTCAGGAGACAGATAAGGTGGTCTGGTATTCCCATCTCTTGAAGAATTTTCCAGTTTTTTGTGATCCACGCAGTCAAAGGCTTTTACATAGTTAATGAAGCAGAAGTAGCTGTTTTTCTGGAATTTCCTTGTTTTATCTGTGATCCAGTGGCTATTGGCAACTTGGTCTCCGGTTCCTCTGCCTTTTCTAAATCCAGCTGGTACATCTGGAAGTCCTAGGTTCACATACTGTTGAAGGCTAGCTTGAAGGATTTTGAGCAATAACTTGTTAGCTTGTGAATTAACACAATTGTACGGAAGTGCTGGGAAAGAATTGAAGGCAGGAGATAAAGGGCAGGACAGAGGATGAGATGGTTTGATGGTATCACCAACTCAATGGCCATGAGTTTGAGCAAGCTCTGGGAGTTGGTGATGGACAGGGAAGCCTGAAGTGCTGCAGTCCATAGAGCTGCAGAGAGTCAGATACAACTGAGCGACTGAACTGAACTTGAGCATTCTTTGGTATTGCCCTTCTTTGGGATTGGAATGAAACTGACCTTTTCCAGTCCTGTGGCCACTGTTGAATCTTCCAAATTTGCTGACATATTGAGTGAAGCACTTTAAGAGCATCATCTTTTCAGGTTTTAAATAGCTCAGCTGGAATCCCATCACCTCCACTAGCTTTGTTCTAATGCTTTCTAAGGCCCACTTCCCACTCCAGGATATCTGGCTCTAGGAGAGTGACCACATCGTGGTTATCAGGTCATTAATACCTTTTCTATAGTTCTTCTGTGTATTCTTGCCACCTCTTCTTAATCTCCCCTAGAAAAGGGAATGGCAGACCACTCCAGTGAACCCCAATGAACAGTATGAAGCAGAAGTAGATGTCTTTTTTTTTTCCTAGAATTCCCTTGCTTTTTCTGCGATCCAAAGAATGTTGGCAATTTGATCTCTGGTTTCTTTCTTGCTATTTAGGCACCACTGAAATTTGTAACTTCTTTCTGAAATAGCAGGTAAGTGGGCAGAGCACAACTTTTGAAAGAATGACATACCTCAAAGACACATCATAAACCAATTAGAATCAAATGGGTCCAAGGTAGCAGACAAGTCAGTTTCACTAGACCTTGGTCCTCAGTCAGCAAGCTAAATGCCACACTCAGAGGTGCCATGGCAGTTCCAAGGCACTGTCAAAAGACCAAAGATAGGCAGTGGCTCAATTCCTGGAAATTGGCACCCCTTCCCCAAACTAGTTGGAATAATCCTTCCACTCATTAGCCAATGAAATTACCCAACCCATACACACTTCAAAAGATTGAGGGCAGGAGGAAAAGGAGACAACAGAGGGCAAGATGGTTGGATGGCGTCACTGACTCAATGGCATGAGTTTGAGCAAGCTCTGGGAGATGGTGAAGGACAGGGAGGCCAGCGTGCTGCAGTCCATGGAGTTGCAAAGAGTCAGACACAGCTGAGTGACTGAACAACAGCAACAGCAACAGCATTCATGGCAACGTACGGCAAAAACCACTACAATATTGTAAAGCAATTAGCCTCCAATTAAAATAAATTAAAAGTAAAACATACTGAAAACAATAGAAGGCAACAAACAGCAAAAGCAGCTAGCCACGCCGCGTTCACAGCCCCACCTGTCCTCGGCAAGGCCCACACTCCATCTGTGGAGGGTGCTTCTCTCTGAATCTGAATAAATCCTCTTCTTACCTTTCAGTTTGTCTCTCACTGAATTCTTTCTGTGATTAAGACATCAAGAAGCTGAGTTTCATTAGGTCCAGAAACCAGGTACTGTGGGTTTTGGCTGGGTTCGAGTCCCAGCCATGTTAGAGTCCCAAACTAGATTTTGGATGGGTTTGAATTCTGGGACGTGGATTCAAGTTCCAATCTGAGGTAAATCCTAACTAATCATTATTTGAGGATTTAAAAAGAGAAAAAAAAAATTAAGACTGATTCAGATTTTTTAAATTACTCCCTTACTATTACAAACAAGGAGATCAGCTATCCCACAGCATGATGTAACCTCATGGGAACTGTGAT
This sequence comes from Connochaetes taurinus, assembly GCA_006408615.1. Classification (NCBI taxonomy): domain Eukaryota; kingdom Metazoa; phylum Chordata; class Mammalia; order Artiodactyla; family Bovidae; genus Connochaetes; species Connochaetes taurinus. The sequence goes on from SJXO01003155.1 coordinate 294,590, forward strand.
TTGATAGGGTATATCCAAGGGAAGATGACAGTTGTGAGAAGCAGGAGTTTCTCTAGAAGCTCTTGAAATAGAATCCCATGGTGAGTCAAAGTTCCTGAAATATTACTGAATTATGCAAAGGACTCAGAGAACAAGAAGTTTTTTGTCCCCTTTGTATGCTTTTGTTTGGCCTTGATCTTCTACACACACACCACACACACCACACACACCACACGCACCACACGCACCACACACACCACACACACCACACGCACCACACGCACCACACGCACCACACGCACCACACGCACCACACGCACCTTTTCCTATTTGGAACCAGTCTGTTGTTCCATGTCCAGTTCTAACTGTTGCTTCCTGACCTGCATACAGATTTCTATAACCCCTCCCTTTTCAACCTCCCTCTTATCTCCCTCTCCACCCTGGAGGTTGATACAGAGCCCGTGTTTGAGTTTCCTGAGCCATAGAGCAAATTCCCATTGACTGTCTATTTTACATATGGTAATGTAAGTTTCCATGCTACCCTTTCCATACCTCTCACCCTCTCTTCCCCTCTCCCCATGTCCTTATAAGTCTATTTTCTATGTCTGTTTCTCCATTGTTGCCCTGTAATTAAATGCTGCAGTACCATTTTACTAGATGTTGGCAATTTGATCTCTGATTCCTCTGCCTTTTCTAAATCCAGATTGAACATCTGGAAGTTCACAGTTCACATACTGTTGAAGCCTGGCTTGGAGAATTTTGAACTTTGCTAGCATGTGAGACGATTGAAATACCCATGTCCTTATAAGTCTATTTTCTATGTCTGTTTCTCCATTGTTGCCCTGTAATTAAATGCTGCAGTACCATTTTACTAGATGTTGGCAATTTGATCTCTGATTCCTCTGCCTTTTCTAAATCCAGATTGAACATCTGGAAGTTCACAGTTCACATACTGTTGAAGCCTGGCTTGGAGAATTTTGAACTTTGCTAGCATGTGAGACGATTGAAATTGTGCAGTAGTTTGAGCATTCTTTGGCATTGCCTTTCTCTGGGATTGGAATGAAAACTGATCTTTTCCAGTCCTGTGGCCACTGCTGAGTTTTCCAAATTTGCTGGCATATTGAGTGCAGCACTTTGACAGCATCTTCTTTCAGGATTTGAAATAGCTCAACTGGAATTCCATCATCTCCAATATCTTTGTTTATAGTGATGTGCCTAAGGCCCACTTGACCTCGCATTTCAGGATTTCTGGTTCTAATCAAGTGATCACACAATCTGTGGTTATCTGGGTCATGAAGATCTTTTTAGTATAGTTCTTCTGTGTATTCTTGCCATCTCTTCTTAATAACTTCTACTTCTGTTAGGTCCATACCATTTCTGTCCTTTATTATGCCCATTTTTGCATGAAATGTTCCCTTGGTATCTCTAATTTTCTTGAAGAGATCTCTAGTCCTTTCCATTCTATTGTTTTCCTCTATCTCTTTGCACTGATCACTGAAAAAGGCTTTCCAATCTCTCCTTGCTACTCTTTGGAACTCTGCATTCAGATGGGTATATCTTTCCTTTTCTCCTTTGCCTTTAGCTTCTCTTCTTTTCTCAGCTATTTGTAAGGCCTTCTCAGACAACCATTTTGCCTTTTTTTGCATTTCTTTTTCTTAGGAATGGTCTTGATCACTGCCTCCTGTACAGTGTCATGAACTTCTGTCCATAGTTCTTCAAACACTCTATCAGATCTAATCCTTTGGATCTATTTGTCACTTCCACTATATAATCGTAAGAGATTTGACTTAGGTCATACCTGAATGGTCTAGTGGTTTTCCCTACTTTGTTCAATTTCAGTTTGAGTTTGGCAATAAAGACTTCATAATCTGATCGATAGTCAACTCCCAGTCTTGTTTTTGCTGACTGTATAGAGCTTGTCCAACTTTAGCTCCAGAGAATATAATCAACCTGATTTCAGGATTGACCATGTGGTGATGTCTATATGTAGAATCATCTATTGTGCTATTGGAAGAGGGTGTTTGTTATGACCAGGGCATTCTCTTGGTGAACCTCTGTTAGCCTTCACCCTGCTCCATTCTGTACTCCAAGGCCAAATTTGCCTGTTACTCCAAATGTCTTTTGATTTCCTACTTTTGCATTCCAGTCTCCTATGATGCAAAGGACATCTTTTTTGGGTGTTAGTTGTAGAAGGTCTTGTAGGACTTCATAGAACCCTTCAACTTCAGCTTCTTCAGCATTAGTGGTCAGGGTATAGACTTGTATTACTGTGATATTGAATGGTTTGCCTTGGAAGCAAACAGAGACCATTCTGTCATTTTTGAGATTGCATCCAAGTACTGCATTACAGACTCTTTTGTTGACCATGATGGCTACTCCATTTCTTCTGAGGGATTCCTGCCTGCAGTAGTAGATATAATGGTCATCTGAGTTAAATTCACCCATTCCAGTCCATTTTAGTTTGCTGATTCCTAGAATATCGATGTTCACTCTTGCCATCTCCTGTTTGACCACTTCCAATTTGCCTTGATTCATGGCAGATTCCTATGCAATATCGTTCTTAACAGCATCAGACCTTGCTTCTATCACCAGTCACATCCACAACTGGGTGTTGTTTCTGCTTTGGCTCCATACCTTCATTCTTTCTGGAGTTATTTCTCCACTCTTGTCAAGTAGCATATTAGGCATCTACAGACCTGGGGAGTTCATCATTCTGTGTCATATCTTTTTGCCTTCTCATACTGTTCATGGGTTTCTCAAAGCAAGGATACTGAAGTGGTTTGCCATTCCCTTCTCCAGTGGACCCTGTTTTGTCAGAACTCCCCACCACGACCCATCTTGGGTGGCCCTACACAGCATGGCTCATAGTTTCATTGAGTTAGGCAAGGCTGTGGTCCATGTGATCAATTTGACTAGTTTTCTGTGATTGCAGTTTTCATTCTGTCTGCCCTCTAAAGGATAAGGATAAAATCCTTATGGGAGCTTCCTAATGTGAGAGACCGACTATGGGGGAAACTGAGGGAAACTGTGGGGAAATGGTTCTTTACTTCTTCCCATCGTTGTGCTAAGTTGTGTCCAGCTCTTTGTGACCCTCTGGACTGTAGCCCGCCAGGCTCTCTGTCCCTGGGGTTCTCCAGGCAAGAATACTGGAGTGGGTTGCCATTTTCTCCTCCAGGCGATTTTCCCATCCAGGGACTGAACCTGCATCTCTTGTCTCCTGCATTGACAGGCAGGTTCTTTACCACTAGCACCACCTGGCAAGCCCCCCTGCCTGTCATTACTCCTTTTCATGTGATAACAGCCTCTACCCTCTGGAAATAGGCAGTGTCCATGAACCAGGCCAGAGCAACATCCTTCAGGACAGAATGGTCAGCACAGGACATGTTATCACAGTAAGCCAAATTGTGGTGCTCCCTGGGAATGTTTTACATTGTAGTTGCCAGAGAAGTGCTCATTTCTTTCCAAATGTGCAGCTAAAAGAAAGTGAGCCAAGAATAGCAGAAAAGAATGTTCCTTTTGCTTAGATGAGCTGAAGATAAAAGATCCACAAAGTAGAGAAAAATATCATAATTGTAACTGAGGTCCAAATTTCAGTTCTTTCAAAGGTCAGCTGCCCCCTCCTCTTTCCATAGTCCAATTCTATGAGCCAATACAATTCTCCTTTGTTTAAGAAGTTAGTTTTTGCCACTTGCAACCAAAGTTCAGTTCAGTTAGGTTCAGTTCAGTCGCTCAGTCATGTCTGACTTTTTGTGACCCCATAGACTGCAGCAAGCTGGGCTTCCCTGTTCATCACCAACTCCCGGAGCTTGCTTAAGCTCATGTCCATGGAGTTGGTGATGCCATCTCATCCTCTGTCATCCCCTTCTCCTGCCTTCAATCTTTCCCAGCATCAGGATCTTTTCTAATGACTCAGTTCTTCAGAAAAGGTGACCAAAGGATTGGAGTTTCAGCTTCATCAGTCCTTCCAATGAACATTCAGGATTAATTTCCTTTAGGATGGACTGGTTTTATCTCCTTGAGGTCCAAGGGACTTCGAGAGTCTTCTCCAACACCACAGTTCAAAAGCACCAATTCTTCGGTGCTCAGCTCCTTTATAGTCCAACTCTCACATCCATACATGACTACTAGAAAAACCATAGCTTTGATGAGACGGACCTTTGTTGGCAAAGTAATGTCTCTGCTTTGTAATATGCTGTCTAGGATGGTCATGGCTTTTCTTCCAAGGAGCAAGCATCTTTTAATTTCATGGCTGCAGTCACTATCTGCAGTGATTTTGGAGCCCAAGAAAATAAAACCTGTCTTGGTTTCCATTGTTTCCCTATCTGTTTGCCATGAAGTGATGGGACTGGATGCCATGATCTTAGTTTTCTGAATGTTGAGTTTATGCAAACTTTTTTCACTCTCTTCTTTCACTCTCATGAAGAGGCTCTTTAGTTCTTTGCTTTCTGCCATAAGGGTGGTGTCATCTGCATATCTGAGGTTATTGATATTTCTCCTGGCAATTTTGACTCCAGCTTGTGCTTTATACAGCCCAGCATTTTGCATGATGTACTCTGCATTGTAAGTTAAATAAGCAGGGTGACAATATATAGCCTTGACATACTCCTTTGCCAATTTGGAATCAGTCTGTTGTTCCATGTCCAGTTCTAACTGTTGCTTCTCGACCTGCATATAGGTTTCTCAGGAGGCATCTCAGGTGGTCTGGTATTCCCATCTCTTTAAGAATTTTCTAGTTCATTGTGATCTACACAGTCAAAGGCTTCAGCATAGTCAATAAAGCAGAAATAGAGGTTTTTATGGAACTCTCATGCTTTTTCGATAGCCCAGTATATGTTGGCAATTTGGTTTCTCTGCCTTTTCTAAATCCAGATGAACATGTGAAAGTTCACAATTCATGTGCTGTTGAAAACCTGCTTGGAGAATTTTGAGCATTACTTTGCTAGCGTGTGAGATGAGTGCTATTGTGCAGTAGTTTGAACATTTTTTGGCATTTGGGATTGGAATGAAAACTGACCTTTTCCAGTCCTATGGCTACTGTTGAGTTTTCCAAATTTGCTGGCACACTGAGTGCAGCACTTTCACAGCATCATCTTTCAAGATTTGAAACAGCTCAACTGGAATTCCATCACCTCCACTAGCTTTGTTCATAGTGATGCTTTCTAAGGCCCACTTGACTTCACATTCCAAGATGTCTGGCTCTATATTAGTGATCACATCATCATGATTATCTGGGTCGTGAAGATCTTTTTTGTACAGTTCTTCTGTGTATTCTTGCCACCTCTTCTTAATATCTTTTGCTTCTGTTAGGTCCATACTATTTCTGTCCTTTGTCGAGCCCATCTTTGCATGAAATGTTCCCTTGGTATCTCTAATTTCCTTGAAGAGATCTCTAGCCTTTCGCATTCAACCATTCCCATTCTTATTTCAACCCCCAAATAAGAAGATAAATAAACTCTGCTTAAAAATGGGCAAAGGATTTCATAGCTATTTCTCCAAAACTATATACAAATGTCCAAAAAGCACATGAAAAGATGCTCAAAATTGCAACCAATGTTCAGGGCAGCATTATTTACAATTGTCAAGATACAGAAACAATCTAACTGCCCATCAATAGATGAGTGGATAAAGAAGATGTGATACACACACACACACACACACACACAGACAGAGGAATACCACTCAGCCATAAAAAATAGTGAAATTTTGCCATTTGCAATAAAGATATTATGTTAAGTGAAATGAGTCAGAGAGACAGATACTGTATGACATCACTTATATGTGGAATCTAAAATTAAAACAAGCCAGTGAATCCAACAAAAAAGAAAGGGGCCCATAGATACAAAGAACAAAATAGTGGTTATTAATGGGGAGTGGGAGAGCAGGACGGGCACGAGAGCAGTAGGGGATTGAGATGTATAAACTACTGTTTCTAAAATAAATATGCTGCAAGGACCTACTGCCTAGCACAGGGAATATAGCCAACACTGTGTAACTATAAGTGGAGCATAACTTTCAAAAAGCATGACTCACTATGTCATACATCTGAAACATAATACCTACACCAACTGTATCTCAATAAAATATTCCCCAAATCGTTAGTCACCAGGGAACTGCAAATCAATGCAGCAATGAGATACTGCTTCAAGCCCAACAGTATGACTAAAATGAAGAAGATGGACAATAAGTATGGTGATGAGGATGTGGAGAAATTAAACCCCTATTCATTGTTGGTAGAAATGTAAAATGGCTTGTCATTTTCCACCAAACTGAAACACAGATAAAGCTGAAACTCCAATACTTTGGCCACCTCATGCGAAGAGTTGACTCATTGGAAAAGACTCTGATGCTAGGAGGGATTGGGGGCAGGAGGAGAAGGGGACGTTCGTGGATGAGATGGCTGGATGGCATCACGGACTCGATGGACATGAGTCTGAGTGAACTCCGGGAGATGGTGATGAACAGGGAGGCCTGGCGTGCTGCGATTCACGGGGTCGCAAAGAGTTGGACACGACTGAGCGACTGAACTGAACTGAATATTGTAAATGAATGTCCATGCAAAAGCTTGCCCACGAGTGTACACAAATGGCACATAGAACCATTATCCATAATATTACAAAAATGGAAACAACCTACATGTCTACCAACTGATAAGCAGGTAAACAAAATGTGACATAGGGAACATTATTTGGTTCTATGAAAGGAATAGAGTACTGATATCTGCCACGATATGGACAAATTTTGAAACACAGTACATGTAAGAATTTGGACACAAAATATACATCTTTTATGATGTGATTTATATGAATTGAGTCAGAAAGCACGTTAGTGGTTGTCAGGGACCAGGGGTAAGGCAAATGCGAGAGGCTGCTAATGGGGTTTCTTGGTGGGGAGAAGAGGATGTTTTCGAATTAGATAGTGGTATGGCTGCAAAACTCTGTGAACAGACTCAAAACCACTGAACTGTACAGTTTTAAAGGGGAGACTTTATTGTGTGTGAATCATATATCAACAAAGTCGTTATTAAAAAATAACAACAACCAAAGTAGCTTGGGCTTTATAAATCCCAAAAGCAAATTTTAAAATGGAGTTTTTTTCTGTTATTTTTCTTTAATTCATTGGTTTATTTTTTAACACAGCAAGTTCATAAGAGGAAAAATATTGTTGAGATAGAGTTCTGAGAATTTGGAAAGAAATTGTCTAAATAAATAATTAGCAGCTGATCAATTTTTTTTTTAATGAGAGAAGCTATATGAGTAGATTAAATTTCCTGCAGAGACCTCAAAGTAATTCCAAAAGGAAAGAGGATCCTAGCTCTGCAGTCATCCTACAGGAATAGAACTAATCTGAGCATGGGAACGGGCATGCTCAGTCGTGTCAAGCTAAGCCAGCCTGGCTTCAAGTCCTACTATGCCATTTGGGCTTTATAGACACAACAGAGCTGCTGTCCAGCAACCTGCTTGCCCTCGAGGGGTGCCCCAGGCAGGGTGATCTGGGTGTGACATCCTCTCCACCTTAGCCTCCTGGATGACCGGCGGACAAATGGCCACTTCCTCCCTTTCCACTCCATGCAAATTCCTGGCAGTGGGTAGACTCCGTCAAACAAAGGAAAGCTTCTTGGAAGAGAAACATGTAGGAACTGCTCTGGTCTCCCTACCAGCAGCTCTGTTAATGGATGTACCTTGTGCCATGTTGTGCAAAATGTGTGCTTTCTCTTTTTCGAGTAAACTCGATCAGCGTGGCTTGTACTAAAGGGCCTGGTGCTTTCAATCCACTAAGGTTGGGCATCTGGGGCATGTGGGAGATGGAAGCACAATCAGAGCAGCTCTCAGGCAGGACTGGCCTAGGCACGGCAGGCAACGCCCCAGGAAATGGGATCGCAGACAAGAGTCCAGTCCACTTCTGAATCTGTCTCTGCCTCTTGCTGCTACCCGCGGTGGTAGGCCGCTCTCACCTGGAGGACCAATTTCCTCCCTGACTCTCAGCTTGACATGCTACCAGTCGAAAAGGAAGTGCAGTTACTACTGCACCTGCTCTAATGGGCCAGGCCTGAGGGGAGGGGACAGTGGCACGTGCTGACAAATAGAAAATGGAAAGCCCCCTTTTGTTTTCATATGTCCAGCATACGAGGAGGACTTTTCGCCACCCCTCTCCGAGAGAAGACTGATTTACTCATTTTTTGCTTTTGCTGAGGTTGTGAGTCAGGAATGAGAGCTACTATTCTGGCTTTGTCATCTCTTCTTATTTAATGCTCCATCAACTGTCAGACAACAGAAACAAATCTACATATTATTGTGAGTATCAGGAAACTGGAGATTATGAATCGGGGAGGAGGCGATGAGGAATAAGATGAATTAGTTTAACCTATAACTGCACAAAGGAGCACACTGTTTGGAAACTGTGGCTTGGAAAATCCTAACTCCTTTAAAGCATGAATCTAAAATGAACTTTCCATGCTGCATACTGAATCTAGAACCAAGATTAGCCAATTATGACTACTTGATGAGATTGTATCTTAATCATATATATTTCTCAACACCCAAAAATGTACACACGACCAAAGTTTCTGAGAAATACACTCTTAGAGTGTTTGGTTTCGTGTGAAACTGTGTCTCATCACAGCACAGCACTGTTTCTCACAGGCTGAGTTTCTAACATGACTGGAATGCAGTTGTGATGGTCATATTTCACTGCTTTTAGCTTATATCCATGGTAGTGCTGGTAAGGGAGAATTTGGTGAAAGGACTGTTTTCCAGGGATGGGCTTAGGTAAATGAAGGTAGAGACAGTCTGCCCTCATGTTTTCCAAGCTAGTTTTAGCCTCCTTTTCTATAGAAGCCCTGTGCAATCGCGAATGATTCAGGAGCCCAGTTCTCCCTTGACTGAGCACAGTCCGTGGCGTGGCCCGCTGGCACAGAGAAGCCAGTCAGCTCTGGGCGCTATTCAAGTTAATAGGAGCAATGGCAGGGCTTCACAAAGCAAACATTTTCCTCCCTTATTTTATATCACCCTGACAAACAGAAATGCTGAGCCATTTAATTACAGAGCCTTCCTGACACATCCAGAGAGTCAGACACTCTGGTGGCATCTAGCTGAAGGGGAAAAATGTGCTGAATTCCCAGAGCTTCTTGTCAAGAGAATGGCACCAAGGAAACTGGCGAATGATCTGGAGGGCCCAGCGGTGAGCGCTACCCTGTACCAGAGTGCCTCCCGCAGCTCTGAGTCCACACCAGTAGCTCTGCAGCAGCTCATCCCACGACGGTTCAGGACGGACAGACAGGAGATGACAGGGAAAGAGGTGGGAGACACAAAGGTCCAGCCCCAGGCCCGTATGCCACGAGCCAGTCTGAGCTTCACAGAAACTTTCAGATGGAGAGCTTGCACTCTCAATTCTCTAACTCACAAAAAGAATCTGCACAGATGCAATTGAATAGCCCTCCCTCAAACTCCAAGGTGTGTGTGACAAATGGTCCCAGGCCCATGCATGAGTGCACAAAATTGCTATATCCTGTACTGTTTCAAAGCTCCAACACATAATCAAAATGTGTCAGCTTACTTTTGTTTAATGCCCTTTCTTCCCTTTAGAATAGCTAATCCCTGTGATAATTTCCAGTCCATTTTTCAGCAGTAACTAACGTATGAAAGTCAGTCTTTTGAATAGTTTTTGTTTGCATGCTTTTAATTTTTCTTTTTTTCTTCTGTCAACCACACAGCAAAAGGAAAAAGAAAAAGAAATACGCCTAACATGAGGCAGGCACTGGGACTTAGTGGTGGAAAACAGATAAGGCCACTGCCTTTAAGGAAATGGCATTCAAGTTGAGAGCTGGGAAACAACATAAATAAGTGAAAAGACAAGATTCTTTTGGGGTTGTAAGTGTTCTGAAGAAAATCATTTACAGAATGATATAGAATAGTTATAGAGATGCCAGACTTCCCCAGGATGACCAGGGAAGTTTACTTTGAAGTGACGGTTTTTGATTTGAGATGTGAAGGATGAAGATGGTGGAAGGGGGCAGCCGTGAAAGATTTGGGTGAAGAATGTTGAGGAAAAAGGGATACCATGTGCAAATGTCCTAAGACAGAACTGAGAGGAGATGAGCTCTACAGAAGGAAAGGTCAGTGAGTCAGGAAGCAACGAATGAAGAGCAGAGTAGACAGATGACACTGGGGGAATTTTCAGAGGTGAGATCGAATAATGCACGGTAGGCATATGTCTAGAAAGGGAAGAAGTAAAGCTGTCTTTATTTACAAACTCTGTGATCCTATATGCATAATACTCTAAAGCACTCACCCTAAACCGACTAGAGTCCATAACCAAACTCAAGAAGATATAGAACACAAGATGAGTGGATATTACAGTTCTGTATACTAGAAAAAAATCCAAATGTTCAATTAAGAAAATTATGTTCAAAATCACATCAAAAGGATTTAAGTGCTTCTGAAAATTTTTAACAATAAAGTGTAAAACCTGTACTTTGAAAGCTATAGCATATTTCTGAAGGAAAATTTTGAAGATTTATAGAAATTGAGAAGCATACCATTTTAGAGAATAGGAAGACCAAATATTTTAAGATTACATATACCCATTAAAGGCCAGTCTATAGATACAGACTGTCCTGGGTTTCGGCAGACAAGCACCTTGGGCTTACCAATCCAAATGTTCAATTAAGAAAATTATGTTCAAAATCACATCAAAAGGATTTAAGTGCTTCTGAAAAATTTTAACAATAAAGTGTAAAACCTGTACTTTGAAAGCTATAGCATATTTCTGAAGGAAAATTTTAAAGATTTATAGAAATTGAGAAGCATACCATTTTAGAGAATAGGAAGACCAAATATTTTAAGATTACATATACCCATTAAAGGCCAGTCTATAGATACAGACTGTCCTGGGTTTCGGCAGACAAGCACCTTGGGCTTACCTGGTGGCTCAGTAGGTAAAGAATCCGCCTGCAATGTGGGAGACCTGGGTTTGATCTTTGGATTGGGAAGATCCCCTGGAGGAAGGCATGGCTACCCACTCCATGAGGAGCCGGGGGGCTGCAGTCCATGGGGTCACAAAGAGTCAGACATGCCTGAGCAACTTTCACAGTACAGTATAGATATAGAAAGTTGAATGGCGATTGTCTGGGGCTAATGGTATGAGCATAAATTGACTAAAAGCATGCATGAGGGAAATTTTAAGGTGAGAAAAATGTTCTAAAACAGGATTATGTACATAATTATACTGCTATGTAAATTTACTCAAATTTGTCTAAGCGTACATTCATAATGGGCAAATTCTGTGACATGCCAATTTTACCTCTATGAAGCTGTTTTAAAAAAAAGTCACAATGGTTTTATTGCCGGAAGTTATAATTATAAGCTAAATGTTAAGTATTAATTAAATTATTTTCATCAATTTTAGTTGTATTTTCCAAGATTAAATCCCAATTAAACATTTTGTCTTTATTCACTGTGATGTTGATGCCCATGCTATATATGGGTTCACATCAAGTGGCCGTTTTCAGCACCAATTATCCTCAAATAATGAAGAAGTTTTATATGCAGATATTACTTCATAGTGTGCTGTACCCGTTAGGAATAGTTTAAAATACAAGTAACATAAAACCCAAATTTAAGCATTGTAAGATGAAATGGGCCTTTTTTGTTGGTTTGTTTCATGCAATAGGAAGTCTGAAAGAGGGTGGCTAGCAGGTTCAGAGGCTCAGCATGAAACCAGACCAGGCACTTGTCTCAGCTCCCAGCTCACCACGTGGATCTTTAAAAGAGCAACACGCGGGGACAGACCAGCACAAGAAGGAAAGAGAAACTTCCCCAGGTCACTTCACTAAACTTTCCGCTACGTTTCATTAAGCAGATTCGGATGACTTAGCCACCTCTGGCTACAGAGGAGGCTGAAGACCAGGAAGCGGTTTCCCAGACTAACATGAAGGTGGAAACGGAGGAGAAGATTCAAAGCATGTCAGCTCAGGCAGCAGACAGCGAGCAGCACTGGTGTCATTCGGAGGCTGTCAGAAAGGGCGCTAACTGGACAAGGACCAGCTCTCAGGACAGAGGATGTGATCGGTAACTCAGGTAAGAGATGAAATAGGAAGAACCTTCTTTCGCATCACCTCTGTCTTCAGAAACACGATTACGTTGGGAGCCAATGCCCCACTGTTAGTATCAGCGCAGTTCAGTTCAGGTCAGTCGCTCAGTCGTGTCCGACTCTTTCCGACCCCATGAATCATAGCACATCAGGCCTCCCTGTCCATCACCAACTCCCGGAGCTCACCCAAACTCACTTCCATCGAGTCGGTGATGCCATCCAGCCATTTCATCCCCTGTCATCCCCTTCTGCTCTTGCCCCCAGTCCCTCCCAGCATCACAGTCTTTTCCAATGAGTCAACTTTTCACATGAGGTGGCCAAAGTACTGGAATTTCAGCTTTAGCATCATTTCTTCCAAAGAAATTCTGGGACTGATCTCCTTTAGAATGGACTGGTTGGATCTCCTGGCAGTCCAAGGGACTCTCAAGAGTCTTCTCCAACACCACAGTTCAAAAGCTTCAATTCTTCAGCGCTCAGCCTTCTTCACAGTCCAACTCTCACATCCATACATGACCACAGGAAAAACCATAGCCTTGACTAGACAGACCTTTGTTGGCAAAGTAATGTCTCTGCTTTTGAATGTACTCTCTAGGTTGGTCATAACTTTCCTTCCCAGGAGTAAGCGTCTTTTAATTTCATGGCTGCAATCTCCATCTGCAATGATTTTGGAGCCCAAAAAAATAAAGTCTGACACTGTTTCACTGTTTCCCCATCTACTTCCCATGAAGTGATGGGACCAGATGCCATGATCTTAGTTTTCTGAATGTGGAGCTTTAAGCCAACTTTTTCACTCTCCTCTTTCACTTTTGTCCACAGGCTTTTTAGTTCCTCTTCACTTTCTGCCATAAGGGTGGTGTCATCTGCATATCTGAGGTTATTGATATTTCTTCTGGCAATCTTTATTCCAGCTTGTGCTTCTTCCAGCCCAGCATTTCTCATGATGTACTCTGCATAGAAGTTAAATAAGTAGGGTGACAATATACAGCCTTGATGTACTCCTTTTCCTATTTGGAACCAGTCTGTTGTTCCATGTCCAGTTCTAACTGTTGCTTCCTGACCTGTATATAGGTTTCTCAAGAGGCAGGTCAGGTGATCTGGTATTCCCATCTCTTTTTTAATGTTCCGGAGACCACCGAGATCCACACAGTCAAAGGCTTTGGCATAGTCAATAAAGCAGAAATACATGTTTTGTTGGAACTC